>JABSTQ010000123.1:0-25414 GCA_013358835.2 Ixodes persulcatus | reverse complement strand
AACATGCTCTTTGACAAAACATGCGAGCACGACCCAGTGGTTACTCTAAATTATTGAAGGCCCAGTAGATTATGCCGGGAAGTTTTGTATTTATACGAGTGTTTTTGTCACGTTAAGCTATCATTGGAATGTTCTCGTTTAATAAAAACAGGAACCGCACGGGAAAAAAGGCAATCAGTGCCAGTGCGCCAACATAAATCCATCATTTCAGTACACAGTACACAGGGACCGAGTAAAGAATGCACAATTTCCTTCACAAGCCTTCACAAGCCCCTTTAAACTTGGGCGCCATCTATCGCCGTGCGCGTGAAGCACGCCGAACATAATGTAGTCGTCGCGTGAGACAGAGAGTCATCACCTAAATGTATTTCTTCCACCGTGGGTATGACGTATGCTGGTGCTCTGCAGCGGGGCGCCATCCTGCTGTGTAATCTTTGAGCAGCCCCTTAGTCCACAGAACTCTGAGAATGTAGAGGTTATCTATCGTACCTGTGACATTATCTGCAACTCGCAAACTTCAGTGCTGCATGGATTATTTACAGCAAGGCATGCAAGTGAGCCATGTTTTTTTATCCGCAAAATTTTCAAATGGCCCAATCGTTTACCTCGGCAAAAACTGCACGGTTCGGGGCACAGCCACGCAGGCGGCAAGGCGTTGACACCAAGAGGTCCCGTTCCCTTTCCCTCGCTGGCTCTTGTGGTACCCTTGTCTCCGTCGACTGAAAGGAGTATCCCGTCAGTGTCGTGCATACTTGGGCCTCCACCGAAACAAAAATGATTCCATATGAACCTACTTGCCATTAAAGACCAAAGTTCACTTCTTCGCTCCTATTTTCTACCCACCTAATACAGTGGTTTGTTAACAGGAACACCACCGTTAACTAGAAAACTCATTCGTAATGCAAGTCCTTCGTAGCAATGAATAATGTTCAAGGTCTAATTAAACAACAAGCATGGGCGCTAAAGACACCCTCCTACATGGGCGAGTATAAGTGGACCTGATTCGGCTAACATTTGCGAGGCCTAGCTTGACAACGTAATAAATGACATTGTTTCTGGTCACATTATTTTTTTAGATGACTTGGCATTAGTTCTGACCTTGTACTGGTTTTGAACGCATCAATATAATGTTTGCAACTTCGCCATGGGAACCACGATGTTCTTTCAAAACTAAAGTGCAAGCTTTAAAATAAAATAACAAAAAAAGTTGTACCGATGCGCGCATATAATTACCATTGTCTATGCCCATACCCTCTGGCACCTGTTTCCAGAAAAATCAACAAATACAAGAGTAATGCACAAATTATACATTGTGAAGAGGCCTGCCGACAACCTGATGAACAGTGTTTTGAATGCCAAGAACACATGAACTGTTAAGTTATCCATTCACGCATGGTTCTCTAAGACTCAAGTTTTTGCCAACTGTGTTCATTTTCTTTGAATCTTGGAAAGTGCTTACAAGATAGCGGTGCCCATGCATCCTCCCGAAGTTGCTGGTGCATGCTCGGGACGCCTTCGGAAGCTTCTGCTGTTGACTTTGGAGACCTGGCTTTGGAGACCTGTGGACGCACACATACTGCAATTCCATCCTTCGGCCTGCCATGACCTTGTTGACGCGCAGTCGTCTCACGACGTCACCGGGTCCTAGCGCACAGTGTCGTCGTCCCTGTGTGCACCACACATATTTGTTATATCTTTGTTTGATTATTTTTAAATCATGCGATTTTGTTTATTTTTGTTGTAAATTATTTTATTTTCATGTAAACTTCGACTTAGCTGGTCTTGACATGTGCAGTTTCAAAGAAATAAGAAACAAAAATTTTGGTTTCTTTTTACTTACTGTAAACGATTTAATTTTCGCGGGCTCAAATTTTCGCGAATCGGGCCGAAAATGAAAATTTGAAATTATTCGCGGGTTCTAATTTTCACGAATCGAGTGTAGCTTATTCGCGGGACGTATTTTTCGCGAATTGTAGGCGATTCGCGAAAATTAGGTCCTCGCGAAAATTCAGTCGTTTACAGTATATGAAACAAAATAGTGCGATAGCAAGCGGGCTTGCCGAGGTACTTGCATGCCTCCTGCACTTGTCACTTCTCCTTGGACCAGTCGTGGGGTAATTAACATGCTCTTACTTAAAAAAAAAAAAAGAAAAAAAAAAATCTTAGTCCCTTGGTTGTCTCATAGCGGTAGACATCTGTGCAACACCACTTTACTAACTCCGCCTTGTTGCAAAGCGTTGAAAGAGACCAACAAAACTCAAAACAATCCAAGTTAAAAAAAAAAAAAAAAATCAAGAGTTTTGTATAAACGGACTGATAGCATGTGTACTAGAGTTCTGTCCAGACCGAACGACAGCAAGCCTTGTTGGTTCCCGTCCCGAAGGCTGAGCAGAAAGGATTGTTCCTTTTCGTCGAAGTTAGACTAACAATAACAACCTTTCTGTCAACTGTTTTGTGATGCCAAGGGTGTTTTTTATTCTTGCGATTATTTATGAGGTGGAGCCACAATACCAGGTTATGACTATGTAAACCCAATTACTAAATTATTCGCCGCAAACAAGGACAAATGCCTTTGAAAGTTGAAAAAAGGGAGTGCTTCATTATTACGACAATGCACCTGGCCCCAGGTCTTGGATTACAATGGTTGCCATTCCTAAAAAACGCTTGCCACTTTCAAGAGCTGGAAATGATATCACCCTATTCACTGTATCTTCCTGCAATTAGCTACAAACTCTTAAAAAACAAAAACAAAGAAACACCTGCATGGGAGGGGATTTTCGATCGGTATATGGTGAGGTAATGAGGCCTGCAGAGGCGTTGTTTGCAGAGGTTCGACAAACGTTTTTTTTTTTTTTTTTTTTTTTTCCAGGAAGCAATAGAAATGCTATAGGATTGCTGGGACAAGTGCATTTGGCTTAAAGAACACTCCATTAAAAATAACACACGGACATTTGATGTTGGCACTCCGGAAATGAATCAAGGGTGGAGCATTGGGATGAACTCTCGTCTATGCTGTAAGCCGCTTCAGTGGCGAGTTTCTCTTCCATCTGGACGGCACTTCACTGGTGCCCAGTGATACACGCGCCGTCCGACTTTCTTTCGGACGGCACTTGAAGGCGCGAGTGGAGTGCCGTCGGACGGCACTTGAACGCTCTGCAAGAGTGCCGTAGACACAGCCTTTAAGAAATGGAGTAACAAAATAACAGCGTCAATTCACTACTTACGGCGGCCGTCTGCAAACGAAGGGCGCCTTTGCAACGCAACTGCCTAGAGATGTATACTGCACGAGGGCGAATCTCACGTAACCTACGCAATAGACCTTTCCAAAAAAGGACACTTGGCAGGTTCCATTTTCAGTGTTCGTGCGTATGGCGCGTGATTTGCTCGCTTTCCGAAGCGACGAACGTGCGCGTTCTGGACTGTGATTTTTGTAAACAGTGGAAACGTCTATAGAACAAAATAAGCACTCATGGCGCCAAAAAGTCGTCAAAGGCCGAACAGAAGTCAAATGCGGGCGGGTACAAGAGCGTGAAGAACACGCGCCAACAGAAAGTATACTAGGACGAGTAAACGCACATGCTTATAGACAGCCTTGCTAACTGCTTCAACGTACCTTTATACCTTCCAATGGCTGGTGACTTGGAGAGTTCCTATTCCATCTGAAGCACATCTGAGAGGACGAAAACAACTTCGAAACGGACGCTTTCCCCGGAACACGCCAACGACGCACGACCGACGAAAGACGAGAGCACGACCCCCTCTCTCCTAACGACCACGTCATACGAGCGTTCCATGTGCGAGCTCCTGCTCCCGGTGTAGTCCGTGCGCCTCTCACCAGGCGGCGCTAAAACTCAACCCTCCTGCAAGCAAAGATTAAGTGAATGGTGGCAGAAAGCGAGAGAAAACTAGGCATTTTCTTATTAACTGATGGCAAGGGGGATTTATAGCCTCACTTTCTTTTCAGTACAGAGTGAATATAGTTTTCACATTTAAATATTCTAAGCTTAAAGGGTAAGACAAAATGGCTAGGTGGCGTAAGCTACCGCCCGATCCAAAGGGCTCAGCTGTATTCATCCATCCATCCATCCAACCTGATAGTCGTCGGGGCCGTGGCGGCCGTGGGTATTCTGCATACCACTTTTTCTCATCAAACGAGATTTACCATATCTATATGAGGTTATTAGTAAAGCATAATACCCTTGCGCTATGTTCCGAACCTTACCCGAGTAACATGCCTCCCACGTCCGCGGAAAATAACCCCGTGAAAGCGCGAGTAAACGGAGTAAACAGTACTCGTGTACTTAGTACTCGATCTTGGAGCGGCCTGGATACTATGCAGATTGATTTTGTCTTGGGCTACGGCACAAAGAAAATATAGCAGTGATGGCGGAAAATAGCAGACGATATCTTTTGATCATGGAGAAAGCACTCGAAAAAACAATAATATTAACCGCTTCGATTTTTTTTTTTTTTTACATTGACTTTTTCTTTTCTTTAGATGGTTCCACCAGCTTTTTTTTTGCTCCTTTTTGGGCTGCATATCAGATCACATGACGTATTTACTCGATTTGATCCGACGTCACCTCCCGATCGAGGACGGTGCGTGAGTATTTACTCTGGAGTAAAGAAACCGCTTCTGAAACGCGAGTTCTGACGTTCTGACTTGGAAACGTTCAATTTGTCTGGTTCTTAGATGAAAGCTGCGTCCTCTTCTTCAAGCATTGGATATTAATGAAATCGTCAATGATAAAAATTTATTTTAAATCCATACGGTATACCCATCCTTTGTTGCCCATAAAAGTTCCCAGCGCCTGGAACATAGTCTGGCCCTAGTGGTTCAGGTTCTCTCTGGAGCAGGAGACTGTCAACGGGAACTTTCGGTTTTCGTTTCGCTGCTATCGTCGCTATCGTCTCCGCACCGCAATTTCTTACGTCGTCGTAGATTGCTCCAAAATATCTAGCGATAATGTTCGCGATGCTGTAAGTACCCTAGCTGTTCTTCTCGTCATAGCAAAGACACAGCGAATAACGGAACAATTACGATTTTGCTGTCAGGGGAGCGGGTAAAAACCCTGCAGAGGAGGACGCAGGTCGACGTACGCCGAACGCCGTGCCAGCTCACTACGTGCATTAGTTCGCAACCTCTAGAACAACCATTTAGACGAATAATACTGCAGTTTTATAATACCCTCGTTCCCTTGGTCAATTTCGTCACAGCGCCGTAGCAAGAGGTGCATGTTTGCGCCTGAACGCCTTCTCGGACAGCGAGGGTCGTCATTTCCGCGTTAGCCTCATTGAAAATAGCGAACGGCGACGAAATGGTTTTATAAAATTTGAGTACTAGTCTTAGTGGCTGTTCTCCAGCTTACAAACAAATGCACGAATTGATCTTGCGAGGCGTTCGGCGTACGTCGACCTGCGTTCGCTTGACATCGTCGGGGCGGCTTTTTCGCTCACTCCCTGTGCTGTCAAAATCTCAATTCTTTCGTTTTTAGATGTATGCGATAAGTAGCCATCAAAAGGAAAGGGTAATTACTGCCCATTGGACCACAGATGTTCGGCGGACATCCGCTGGACATCCGCCAACAGACATTTGGACGTCCGTAGGAGATCCACGAACATCCCGGGGACGTTCTAGGGACATCCGTAGGATGGTCCCGTGCAAAGAAATCGATGTACCAACAAAAATCCCACGGACGTCGAAACCGGATTTTCGGACGTCCTTCGGACATCCGATTTTTCTGTTCAGATGTCCAGGGGATGCCTGTGGGACATCCTGTTTATTTTCAGGGGAGCTGACCTGGGCTACTGGTCAGGCTGCTGATCAATGCATTCCAGTGATCAAAGCGACCGAGATGCTGCTACTAAGAATTTGGAGTGTGCATTCTATTCTGGAAATGCACCAATTCATGTGTCCCTTCACTCGGATATTGTGTAGTGTGTTTGCATTCAAGTTTCGTTTCTTCAGTAGGCTAGGCTGCACCTTTGGATTTCTATACATCACTACAGCAGCAATATATGCCAGGCTTCTACGACACCACTTTACGGTGGTAGGGTGCCTGTCATGACTAATTTTCAGTGATATCAACCCTAATGTATTAACATCAAAGCAGCTGGCAGTTCACTTCAATGTCAATATATTAACATGGCGAGCCTGTTGTGGGTAACTAATTTTCAGTGATATCACAGCCCTAATGTATTAACATCAAAGCAGCTGGCAGTTCGCTTCAATGTCAATATATTAAGATGGTGATATCACACTGAAAAAGAAGTAATCCAAAACAGCCTGCCACCACAGTGTAGTGTCGTTAAAACCTGGAATATATTAGTATCACCGTGATGTTCAGAAATTCAATCTGCAGCCTCCAACCAACAATGAAAGAAGGAAACATGAGTACAAACACAATGCACAATTCCACAGTAAAGTGCCATACATGAATAAATACATTTCTAGAATAGAATTCCCAGCCCAAATGTTTAGTGGCATACAGTCACTTTGATTACTGGAAAGCATTAGCACAGGAAATATATAATGCATTTTTGGTGAAGAGCTTTCCCTGAAAGATAAAAATGTGGCCTTATCAAAGCCTCAGATACATATGGAAAGAAAGTATTTGGGTGATGCAAGGAATAACATTTTATTCAGACTAGCAAGGGAACATCATATCATAGATACTTCTTGTACCTGACGGAACCCTGGTAAAAATAAGGTAAGCAGGTATCCACGCAAGTTGACACAAAACAATTGAAATGCAGCCCGTGCAGATATCACAGTTTAAAATGAATCACAAGAGTAGGAACAATAACGCTTCACCGTTGTGCCACATTCTCAAGCAGTGTCACTAGTTGTCAACCTTTAATTTTATAACATTAAAGTATCTGCGAATTCTGTCAAAAAAAGCAGAAAAAAAGTTTCACAACACTCAGAATCACATGTAGGCAAGTACAAAACGGTATAAACATAGCAGAACACAAAACATGGGTTCACAAAGAGCATGGAGGAAATAACTCGCAAACCACGGGGCAAAACTAACACACTAAACAAAATGTTCTCAATAAATTGTAAAGGAAGGTGGTAAATTTGATAAAAAAAAGCTTCATTCAGATGAAAGCAGTAAACTTCCCATAGACTTATCTCGTTAAGCTTCACCTAGGAGAAATAAATGTTGCTCGGTGTCATTTATATACTATTCAGAAAACAGAAGTGAAATGAAATGAAAAGCACATTTTCCCCGCCCTTCCCTAGATGACTAGAATGCTCAACACTGTCAGAGTTCAAACACCGTCACATCCTAAAATGAACAGAGGCGGGCGCTACAAGCCGCCCAAGACAATCTAGCTTGGAGAAATTGACACATAAAGGCCTGGTCCCACTTTTGCAACCGAGTACGACCGAGAGAGACAAGACCGGTTTTTAGGCCTCTTACGACGTCTTAGGACCAGCTCCGCAGCAGCGCATCCGGTCCTAAAACGTTGTAAGAGGCTTAAAAATCGGTCTTGTCTTTCTTGGACTTACTCGGTCGCAAGAGTGTGAACGGGCCTTTACAAGCGCCACATAATCTGGCGTTCAACTGCAAGTTTATATGTCACGCCTCTGCAACTAGATTGGTGCGATGGCTTAAAGCGTCTGCTGTGGTCCACTTTAGATGGAGACAAAGTATGGGCCACCCGGCAGTGTTGGACGCTGTTATGCTCAGCCTCCTTGCTGGCATATCGGGAGGTAAAAGGTCCAAGAAAATTAGACAACCAAACTACAAACAAGCTGTGAATGACTAAAAGTTGCACTTAGATAACAAAGAAGTGGCCTCTCCAATGAATAAAACAACAAAAACCATTGTCACTACTTCAAATAAAAATAAAAACACAAGTAAATGCCTTGGTGCGGCTTGCTGCAGTCGTCGGACGGTGTTGCAGATCCGGTTGCAGATCCGGTTGCAGGCTCCGTTTACTCGGAATCTGGAAATTCAAAGAAAAAAGTCACTAGAGTTTATTTTGGTGTTTCTTGCATACTAGCCCTTCTAACTGAGGTTAAGTGAGTATAAATAACTATGGTGTGCTCCATAAAAGTGAGAAAATGACCAGTCAGCAAAAGAACTTCAGCTGCTATTCATTGAACTAAAAGGCTGAAGAGGCCATGCTAAACAAGCAAGATGGTGGCTTATAGATGGCAATCTGAGGAATGACAAGTGTCTTAACCAGGCGACACACAAAAAGGTTTGCACAAACAAGAATGTGCTGAAAAAGTACAATGTGGTGTTTTAGGTCCTATATGACAGTCATACACAGTCCCTTCTTACTCTTCCACTATACCAACTTATTTCTGAAAAACACACATCAAAATTTCTAAGTAAATTTCGATACAAACATTTTTGAAATTTTTATTTTGATCCGAACAATGTATTGCTTGCAAGTCTGGCTCATGAATACAAACAGAATAGTATAGTATTGTAGGAAAAAGTTGTGTTTAAGAGAAGCGTTCCCTGAACACGAGGACAGATTGTGAATATAGAAAGTTTGAAATAACATATTAATAACCAAATACACTGAAATCAAATTCCAAGCACACAGGCATCATTTGGTCCTAGCACGGATTTTTTTACTATCCACCGACTTCCATGAACTAGATTGTGAACCATGTGTGTGAAGAGAAGTGCTTAACCCCATTGAACAAGATAAGATCGTTGGAAACCAAAACATAGGCTGGCACCTTGCAACAGGGCCAATAAGGCCCTGTTGCAGGACTAACCGTGAGTAGTACAAGTGGGCACCTTGTAATAGGACCGTCTTTATTCTACATTTCCATGTGTATGCAATTTTCTAACTGTAAGGCTACTCTGCCAAAAAGTGGACTAGCAATAAATGGTTTATTGCAGGTGTATTATACATCAAGATGAAAAATTAAATATGATCATGACTCGGCACAGATACGAGGTATAGGAAATGCCACGGTGGCACGCTCTAGATATTCCTAGGCATCTGAGGATCTACCCTCATGAAAATGCAGTTGCCTTGGCAGGGAATTCAGCACACAATTTCCAGCCATTCTGAAACGGCGTAGCTACTGCCCCAACTGGGGGATGCCCAACATTCTACTGTAATAAAGAAATACTGTGGCAGTTATATGAACGATTAATTACAATAATTTATTGAAGGAAGCACTGCCCATGAAATAATGATGACCTCGCATGCTGTAGCCCATAGGCATCTATAGCGACAAAGCTTTGGAAGCCTTACACTACAGACTGGCAGGAAGCATACCGTCAGCTTGGTCGACTTCTCTTCGGTTTTCTTTTTTTCCGGCCATGCGCTCAGGTGCGTGACGGAGCCACGACTTGATGGCTTCTTCTATGGCATCCTTTCCTCCCGGCAGCTGCCTTCCAGCAGCTGAAATTAATAAGTGTGTATGAATAACATAATACCTGTGATGCCTCACACAATTGAATGTGAGTGTTCCCATTGAATACTGCATCGTCAATAGATCAACCCAATGTCTGGACTTTCGACAGCCAGTTTGATAACAATTGGAGAAATAGATGCATTTTTGCTTATTATTATAAAAACAATTTTTTGTAAAGGAGGTCCACCAACAGATAAAAAAGACTTTTGGAGCCCCGAGGTTAAACCCCAGCACAGAACAAATGTTTAGTTTTTCTGGGCATTCGGGCCAGATGGGTCGCATGCACTTCCCTCCCTATTGATTGCCTTAGATGACACAGCTGTAGAACATCCACTGACCATCTGCATCCTTTTCAGATAAAGGGTGGACAAATTTATTTCGAAGCAGAAAAGCTATGTTGGGATAAAGCTGACAAAGACCATAACAAGCATAAAACTTAATGAATATAGGTATTAGGGATGCTGAACAGAAATACTGATATCACAAAACTAGGTGGGACGCTACAAACCATTATTCGTGAATCATACAGCAAATGGGTGGCTAAATTCATGTAGCAATTAGGCGTGCGACGATGCATTGCTTGCTTCTTTTTTTTCTTTTTTTGGAAGGGGGGGGGGGGGGGGGGCTTCACTTCCCTGCTGCACAAGCGAGCCTGCTTTCTATCCTCCAAAATTTTTTTAGCTAGAAATCTGACGTCACGCGTCCCTAAAAAATATGGCCATTCGCTTGAGATATTGCTGTACGAGTAATGTTTCGGGGGGTTCGCAGTGTCCTGTCTGACGGTTTTGCTGCCCTGGTTTGTAAAATACAAGTTTCAGTCCAGCACCCCTTTAATCTCGCAAGCCTAATTATGGACAGGCCCAGATTACAGACAACCTTTCTGGGGGGGCTGATATCAAAAAGATGCTGGGCCAGGCTCGGATTAATTGGAGGGGCATGCATGTTTCGCCACTGGCCTGAGTAATAGAAAAGAAAGTGTAGATATATTAACTTACCCACAATTGCAGTGGCAGTCCTCAAGGACGAGAAATTCTGTTTGCCTTTCCGGCCCACCCACGAAAACTGTGCAGCTAGTTGGTCGCCGAGCAGGTGCGCTAGCATGCACTTTGCCGCCTTGCTGGCCGTTTTCCCTCCGAGTTCCCTGAATTCTTGGACCTGCATAAAATGCATGACAGTGTTTATGTTTGGACTGAATAATCTTAGTAAAGGTAGGGTAGGAACAGAGATAACATCACAGCACGCTAGCAGATAGCCACGTGAGATTTTTTAAGAATCTCGTGTGCCTTCATTAGAGCTTAATAAAATTAGACACACAAAGGCCATCCTCATGGAAACAACCTGATTAGGAGTATCTCAGCATGCTCTACAATGTTTGTATTGGGGGTTTGCACCCAAATATATATTTAAAAAGTTATTTAATGAACCGCGGTGTCTAGCAAAATATTCTCTTTAAATCCCCGACTTTTCTAGGTTTTCCCTGACTATTTCGATCAAATTCCCCGACCGTTACAGAAGTGTTGAAATATTACAACTGCTATTAAACACATAATTTATGAATAAGCTCACAATTTAAAATAATGTAATGAAATTTGTCCTTATGTTGCTATAAAAAAGGTCATGTTTTAACATGTTTAACAAAGTTCCTGGCAATGTTATTTAGCGCAGCCACATCAATGCACGACTCTTGGGCTTCATTGCGCACCACCGCATCACTCGCACTGGCCTTTTTCCCTGATTTGGCCAGAGTCTTGACGATTTCCCTGACAATTCTCTTACTTTCCCAGATGATCCAAAATTCCTTGACAATTCCAGGTTTTCCAGTCGCATCGCAAAAAAATATGACTCGGCCTGTAGGACCGTTAACAATACTGTGCTGGTTCAACAGGCTTAGCATGCACCAGCGTTTTTTTTTGTTTTACTCCTTGGCACAAGTTAGCTGAAACACGTTGTATAAGACATGAAGATATTGCTTAAAAGCAATATGCTGCATACTTCCTTTTATGGTGGAACCATGCAGCAAAAAGATGCATGACAGAGTTGCCATGCATTCAGATATTACAGCCATATGCAACTGTTGCATCACGATGCCATGCAGATGTAGAACCCAAAGCACAGCCAGACTTTTAAAAGGCAATTTACGAAGTTGCCAAATTTTGGCAGTTCTACTCGGGTTCATTTAGAGAGAATCTCATCACGTGTAGGTAGACATTCATTGAACTGCCCTGCAGTGTATAGCACCTTCTTTTAGAAAATGCAGCATTGTTGACTCTGTGTAGCTGTATTAAAGTGCTCACAAGCATCGCCGCCTTTTCGTTCACCAACGTCTTGTCGAAGGCAAAGAGGTCGTCTAGCTTGTTGAACGGTTGTTCGACGAGACGGGGGCGTACGACGACTGCATGGCTTGGAAGGACTTCACAGAGCTTGTTCAGCATTTCCCCATGTTGCTGGACCGTGAAACGGACAATGTTGAGGAGCCTCAAGACATGCTGCTTGAACCCTTGTTCTATAAAGGAAACAATTAATTAAAACATAATTTACATGATCATTCATATAAGGCATTGCATGATTCACCAATGAACATAAAAATATATAGAGGCTGAATTCAAAATTGAACAACGACGAACTACAAAATATTTTGTCACATGCTAAGAATTCATTATGGTAATATACAGCAAGGGCCAAGGGAATCTAACCCACATTAAGGCGTGACATGAATCACTGTGAGAACAGCGGAAATGCAATAGAACGTTTAGGAATGTTATGCAATTACCTCGTATATGCGTCGTGCATCATTGAGAAGACCGCCACGCAATGCAACACAATGGAAGTTAGAATGAGCATGCAACATACCCAGGCAAACCGGAAAACTAGCGAGGAAGGGGGCGCTGCCATTGTATGCTGGAACTAGAGTGTAGAGTGATGGAACCCGTAATGCAATCTAGAAGACGGCTGCAGAACTGCACTTGTTTTTTGCGTAGATCCAGCGGGACCATAGCACCATCTAGGAGGCCATCACAGAACCACGATTGTTTTGTGATAGGCGTAGGGAGGATTTTATTGGAAGGCTCCCAATAACTGCTATCGCAGTAAAATATAAAAATCAGTCTCTCATCCTGTGATAGTCTAATTTACTACAAGGGTCCACCTAGGTAATAAATTTGTTTATTGTGAAAAAAAACTGTTATCAGTAAAAAGTTATTAATAAAAACTACATTTTTTTATGGACATACATGGGTTTAGGCCTATTCCGGATCGGAACTTGAAAACGTTGCAGGCCATTGGGGCGTTTTAGGAAGCTAACACAGGTAGTGTAGGAAAGGAGACCATTGTCACTTTGCTTTCGTCACCCAGTTCATCTGATAAATGCCCCACAACAATGTTTTTAAGCTCCGGTCTGGAATAGGCTTAACTCCATGCTAGATGATAGGATATTTATTATTTTTATTTGCAACTTTTGCTATTTTTATTTGCAACTTACTGAGGAAAGTTTTTTTTTTCAAAATGTTTATAAAACAAATTCACTGCCTAGCTGAACACATGTTGTAAATTACAGTGTCTATAAATGTGAAACTGATTTTTGTGATTTTCTTAAAGTGGGTTAGATTTCTTTGGCCCTCTTTGTATAGTTAAAGAAGAAACAAATAGTGTGAAAGGTACAAAGGACGCAAGAGTTATATACCAATGAAAAATTTCAGCCTTATTTGCTTAACTATCCGATCATGACATAATTTATATTGGACTGTCTCTCTATCAACTGGCCTAGCTGTGTAGAAAGAATGCCTTGTGCCAAGCCTTCACTGTCTGATACATTTATATGAACTTAGGCTCTAATGCAGAAAAGGTCCACTGGATGCAACTGTTGCAGTATAAATGCTAAAAGCAGTTACCCTGGTCTTGTGGATCCTCTCTCCCTCTTGCCTGATGCCCTAGAAATTCACAAGTATCAATAACACTCAGGATATTTGTGTATCATTGCTATACGCATATAGGTCAATATTGTTTCGTTGGCACCACAATATAAAATTATGAGGCAACCTATAATGAATTGTATCCAATGAAATTAAACCTATAATAGCAAAATTTCCGCGGGACCATGAAACAGAGGTGTTCAACCGCGTCGGCCACTTCTCAGGGTATGCCTGTTCAAAACAGTGAAGGTTCACCCTACAACATTGGTGCAAAGCAGTGAAGCTTGACATAAGTGCCAGAGCTTAAAATATGGATGCCAACCTATCTTTGAATATTTCAATTATTCTCGGAGAGCTTTCTAATAGGTAGCATTTAGAAAAGCCTATGTATATTTTTGACACATTGTCAGTAAGACACCAATTTTTACAAAAATTGTCAACTGCAGAGTGTAATGAAGTTTGAACGGGACAATTGCCAGTAGATCAACCTGCTCAACTGACATTAAATTCAAGTTAATGATTAATCACTTGGGACTTAGTGAGCCATTAATGTATTAAATTAATTTCCCAGCCCCAACGTTAACTACTCAGAGAGGGCTTGAAGATTTAACAATACCTTCATTAAAAGAGACTGATTCTTGTGAGCCCCCGATGTCTGTAACTGAAAAAAAAAAATAAAAAAAAAACTGTTACTTGCCTGAAACTTGCTTATAAGTTGCAGATAGTATAGGATGAAAAATGAAATAAACTGTATTGTTGAATACAAGAGCAAAACACTCGCTTGATTTCATATCTTGTGCCACCTTTAAATATGTTTTACACTGCATACAGTAAATATAATTTAATTACTTTTAATTTCTTACAAGCAAAGCAGGCTTTGCTAGTAGCAGTGGGTTTTTGCAAAAGAATGGACATAAATTTAGAAACCTGGGAACATAGGTATATGCTCATGTTCTCAGATAGTCCGCACAGTGTAAAATATCAACTTTCTAGGCATGTATAGTCCACAGACTACGGTCCGGAAAAAATAGCATGCTATTTTAAATGCTTACCTATGTCTGTAAGGTTGGAGTCATCGAAGGCTTCAAAAGAGGATGCTCGTGATTGCCTGTCACCTGTAGAGCGCACAAAAGCAGTGGGAAGTAATGCTCTGCTCAAAGCTGTCCATATCTGCACTAAGAACTTGATAGTGAATATTTCTCCTTGGATTAGAAACAGGCGAGAGGGAACCTTTAATTACAACCTAAGTGATAAGGATTTTTCTTTTTGAAAAAGTTCAAAACTAGACAGTACAAAAGGCTCTTACCGTGCACACAGGGGTCATCAGAACTGCTCCCTGGGTGATCAGGCAGGTTGCCTGCATCTAAAGCGTAATGAAAACAAAGCAAAAAAGAAAAGACTTTGCTATTGATGGCCATCAGATTATGCAAACATTGCATGATCTGGAGTACAGCACCACATTAACAAGAGAAAATTATATATAAAATTTAGGGACACAAACTTTGCTAAGACTGTCATAACACAGAGATAAAAATAGAGCAGCCTATCTCCTCCCCGGGAGTAGGTATGAGCATGAAATGCTTTGCATGGAAGCCGACGCTAGTGCCATCTGTGGCACTAGCGTCGGCTAGTGACTTCTGCATTGCCCTGGGTACATACCTAGCTTTGTCAGGACCTCATATACACAAAACCACAGTCAAGCTTCTATCAAATATCACGCATTTGAATAGGAAAGCATAGCATTAATGGCACGAGAGACGCTATGAAAGACACACTAAAGTTGAGGTGTGCTTACTTTCACTCCCCGTAGAGCTGCTACTCTGCATTTGAACAGAAGAGACCATGGCTGGAAAATAAGTGTCTTGCGTTGCACCTCGGTTGCAGCAGACTATGCTTATTTATGACATTGTCATTCAACAGCATCAGACAGGAGTCAGATCCTGGTCAAATTACCTTGGGGAAAATCACTTGGAACTGTGGGAACTCTCCGTTGAACTTTCTTAGTCGGCCTTGCTGGTGCTGGGTCAGCATCAGACTCTGACCATTGGGGAGGCGGCCTTCTCACTCTCTTGCCTGGGGGCATTTCGTTGTCGCTGCTTAGGTCCGAGGTGTACTGGCTGCGTTCAAGTTTTTTTCGTGCTTTTTCGTATGTTGCTAAAAGTAAGAGTTGGTTGTGTCAGCTTTCTTGTATCATATCAGGTTCCAAGGAAGGCTCCCATGCTCCTTGAAATAGTACATACCAAACAGCCCTTTGACGGACACATCAAACTGCTGCCACAATGCATCTGGCGGTGCTGCCTTCCTCACCATTGCTGTCACTTTATCTCCTTTGATATGCTTCGGCCATGCACAGCGGTCATCGTCGACCCACAAGGCTGGTACGACCTCAACCTGCTCAAGGCCAAAGAACTCAACAATGGCATATCGCATCTGTAAAAAAAAGAAAAGAAAAGAAACCCTCGGTTACTGACAAGCACATAGAAAATGTTGTCAGATATTTTCATTAGGAAGCAAGCGGTCTACATACGATGAAAACAAGTCATCTAAATTTAAACCTTCCACGGAAAGTTTCAGAAAGTTTAGCTCTTGCATTAACACTAACCTAAATGCACGAAACAGATGTTGTTTGCACTTGCTGTCTAGGCCAGGCCGCAAAGTCCGCATGATGTAAAAAATTCCGCGACGTTAACCAGTGTGCAGTTCTGGCAAAGTAACAAACTTGCTGTCCCAAGGCAACTTCACCATTTTCTGGATGTTGCGCAAAGGCCATGGTTTTAGCTCAGACAGGTGTGAAACA
Source organism: Ixodes persulcatus (assembly GCA_013358835.2). NCBI lineage: Eukaryota > Metazoa > Arthropoda > Arachnida > Ixodida > Ixodidae > Ixodes > Ixodes persulcatus. Next base: position 9,312 of record JABSTQ010000123.1, on the reverse strand, counting down.
ACAGAAATGCCAAGTCTTGAGGATTCAAAGGGTGCAGAGTACAGTTCTTCTTTGACAAGAAACTCCTGGCCAATTATGCATGGCTCATTTGAGCCTTTCATGTGGGCTATGTTCCTGGCAATGACTACATGGCCATCTTGCAAGAAACAATTGTCCCGTTCACTTAGAGAAATTCTAAAGTTCCCACATGTTAGCATCCGGTACTCAGGAGGGCAACATTCCGACAACAGCAGCCCTCCACAGTGAGGATGACTGAGGTCCACAAGTTTCCCACCATCAGAGGACTTTCTGCACGTCTTTGTCCGTGCCTCTGCAATTCGATTGCACAGCTGCTCCAAAGGTTTCCCATGCTTGCGAAGCTGCTTCTTCAACACTTGCATGTTGCTTTCGAAGGGAAATGCACTGAAGGAATCAAGCTCCCCCATCCTTTGAACATCAGAGGCAAGGTGTATGAGGCAATGTACGTTGAAAGATACATGGTGATCTCCGTACAACTCAGCAAAATCAGAAACGAAACACCTCAGGAGTTCACCAGCATAGTTGGCATGCTGGTGACAAAGCTGTCGGTTGGCAAGTATTGAGAGAGAAGCATGGAGGAGCAAAAATGCTGGTAGAGGATGCTCCTCTACCAGCAAAAAATGCTGGTAGAGGAGCAAAAAATGCTGGTAGAAGGATCAGAAAGAACAGGCTCGTGACGACCAGAGTACAAGTTCCGATTCGACTTCAAATCGTTATAAACGACCTTGTGAAGCTCGTATATTGTGAAGTTGTTTTTGTACCAGCTGTTTCCATCCACGTGGTTCACACAACTTCAAAAAGAAAAACGCGAAACATGTCCCATACAGGAAATGCAGGTCGTATTTCGAAGCATCATAAATTCTGCCGAACCACAGCTTTAGCTAAAAAGGCCGCCAACAACCCACGGCGACGCAGATTAGGGAACGACAACTTTGCAGGTGCAACTAAAGAAAAGATTCAACGATCAAATTTTCGAAATAAACAGTTTGATCGCCGCCAATTATCCGAAATTCATTTGTTTTATTAATTTCATTTTAGGTGTAGGTCCGGAGGACGCCAAGAAATGTCCATTGCATTTTACTATTAGACAAGATTGGCCCGTAAAGTGATTGCTTTCAACAGCAGCTTTATCACTAACAATTCTTGGTTTCAATAAGACTGCTTACGTGAGCAGCAATAGCGAAGCCCATTTCTATTCTATTATTGTGGTTTTGCGACCGCTCGGAAGCAAAAAATATATATATATTTCAGGGGTAGAAAGCACGCACGTCGAACGTCCGAATTATAGCTGCAGCAGCTCCTGGTGTACAAATGAAACAAAAACTGCCGAAAACGTAAATTGCATGAGTGCAAACCTGATGCTTAGTTTTTCTTTTAATATTGTTTTTATCTCGACCAATTGTTTTTACTTAACTTGGAATTACTGCCATATTTTCTGGGCTATAGTCCGCGGACAATACATATTTAAAAGTTGAAATTTAGGGTGTGCGGACTATCTACGCGTGCGGACTATACAGGATTTTGTGAATGAAAGAGTGTGTTAATGACGATTTATGTATATTATAGGCTTCTTCGTGAGCTAAGAGAGCGGACATTTGTTAAGGTGTGCCGCGTATGAGAAGATTTTCTTGTCGATTAAGCATGAGGTGCAGACGATACACGGCGTGCGGACTATGCACAAACTGCGGACCAACTAAGCCAAAACTTTTATGATTGACCCCACATTTGCCCCTGCGGACTACACACCGGGTGCGGACGATAGTCCGGAAAATACGGTACTTTTTATTTGATGTAACTTTATGCGCTCTCCTCATGGCATTAAATAGGGTTTCGTGCGGAACGAAAAGGAGAACTGAGTGCGGGTACATCTCACCCTCGCGTGCGCTCCTCACTGACCCGTTTGAGAAAATTTCAAATGACGCAGTGTGAAGCGCGCAATGAATCCTCTTTTCACTACCAAAGTCTACCACGTGACACTGAAAAAAAAAAAACGAGAAAAAGAGATGACAGCGAATTTCCTCTGCTCCTCGCTTGAGCCATCTCGTCTGCTGCTGCCGGTTCTATAAAGCATGTTCCCAGAACTCCTTTCGGCGCCGGCACAGGGCGTTGCATGTTTTCCGTTAGGGACTATATGTAGGTTGCAAGTTGTAAAAGCGCCACTTACAATCAAGAACTTTTTTTAGCAATCTACAGTCACTGCAACCTTTGCGAGTTAACAAAGAGAAGGACAAGCAACGACGTTCTAAATAAAAGGCACAGTAATCCCGTATAACTTGTCAGAGCCAACAAACCCAAACTCGTCAGGTGAACAAAAAGAAATGTCATTATATTTGCCGAACTCTGCGTTAACTATGTCGTCTACGCGCTCATTTTTAGGTAGGAACTGAGACAAACAAAACATGTCACGTGTTATCCAACCAGGAAAGCTCCACAGGCTTCGTTTGTGGCAGCCCGTGATGCTTACAATGGTTCAGCCGTGCAGTACGATGTTTGGGGCCACTGCTTGCTCACTTAGAGTTCGAGAAACTGGGGCGCCGAAGCACTATCCAGTTGCCCTCGGGGTTAGGATGTGGCTTGCAAGGAGCTATTTTGTAATACTTCTTCATGAAGTGAGTTGTGTTCAGCGTGACTCGTTATTGTTTTATCACGTGCCTCGTATGTGGTGAAGTTGCAATCCCCCTAAGTGAAAAAAGTGTAAATGTGTTGAGTAAACATAAGCTGCAAATTATATAACAATAATATAAGAATATGCAATACCTTTTACGATTTTTGTACAATTTACAAGTTCCGATATGTGTATTGGACACATTCCTATACAATTTTCACTAGGGCTTGTAATTCATTTCACCTTTCGTCCGAGCTCGGCGGAATCTACCAGCCAATCCAGCGGCGAGAGAGCATCATGTGACCTTGAACAACCAAAACGCCGCGTGATACTCTCCCGGCGCTGGATTGGCTGGGGTGGCCCAGCATCCAGTGGGCCACCACAGCGGGCGCCCATTCCATGCCAAGCACCCTTTGCCAAGGGTGCTGGGCAAGCGCCCACTATGAAGGGTGCTTGCCTGAACACCCTAAGGGTGTTAGCCCTGGGACAAACTGAGTTACACCCTTAAGGGTGTAAAAGCTTTTACTGTGCACGTGTCACAAGAGGTCAGCCTCCAGGAAGCGTCGGGTGTGGGAGATACCCTTTACGACCGGCAGGGCACTCGGACGACGCTGCTATCCCCAGCGAGTGTAGATAATCTCGCCATTAATAGACCGATCGTACCGAGCGAACTGCGCCGCTACGTGCATTCGGGAAGTAGTGCAGGCTCCATGCTACTTATAGGCTTCGCTTTCCGGTTTTCCCGGCTCCATAGGGCTGCGATGCGCGTACATTATCGCACGTGATCGTTTGAGAAGCTCCGCTATTGGCCTTGATTCTCCTGGGATACGTCTACGTCACGATATTGCTTTGTATTTTGATGCATAAGTATGTCAGCAAGAGCAGAAAGTTTCCGTCGTCTTATTACTTTTAGAATTGCTTTCTTGTGCGCTGCCATGGTCGAGTGGTTCACGCGGTGGTCCCACAGTGGCCGCTGGAAAAACAACGACGCCAATACTCGAGCACTCAGGCTGCTCGGATACTCGAGCACTCAGGCTGCTCGGACGTGTGGATGGACTTGGAAACAAGTGAGCATCTAGTTCAGTGGCAAGGAACCCGAAAATTTGAGGGACCATTGGATCGGGGTAGCACTGCGGAACTGCATCGATCATACTAAACGGAGCTTGGTAGTGCTCAGGCTTGTGTTTTATTCTTTCTGTTGCCAGTCAATGTTACCAACACGCTCTTGAGTTAATGTGAATAGTTTCTCTTTCAGTGATAATTTTCTAAAAGTCGATTCATTCTGGCTGACAGCCTCTGCGACAGCCTAAGCCAGCACACAAACAAGAAACGAACAACACATTCCAGATACCCAAAAACATTTAATGGAGATGACATCGCTTGTGCAATTTCAATTAAATATACTTTGGTTTCCGAGAGCTGCTAAGAGTCGCCCCAAAGTGAAACCTTTTAGAGCGCAGCTCACAGGCAGCCGTTTGCGGCTTGAGCGGCGTCACCGTCGGCGTCGGCGTAACCGCGCGTTGCGTTATGGACGTTTCTCATAATGACGTCACACATGACGTCACGTGTGCGTCACGAGTGTCTTTACTCGTAACCACGCATTGCATTATAGGACGTTTCACAGAATGACGTCACACGTGACGTCACTGTGACGTCACAAGGGTCGCTAGTGTCACGAGTAACCCTCGGGACGTCACGACGAAGGTCACGACCTTCACAGTGAAGATTACGTGAAGGTCACGTATAAGTCACGATCTTTGCAATAAAGGTCACGGCCTTCACGTGACCTTCACGAGTTATGTCACGAGGGCCACTATGGTCACGAGTGACGTCACGAGGCAGGAGGGAGGAAGGGGGAGGGGATGATCGAAGGTATGAGAAGGAGAGGAGGAGGGAGGATGGGGAGAGAGAGGAGGAGGGGAAGGTGGAGAAGAAGGAGGAGAGGGTACGGAGGAGGAGGAAGGCATACCCTCCTCTTCGTACCATCCCCTCCTCCTCAAGAGCTGCGCTCTAATTCGGCATTACAGGGAGTTGTAAACGTCTAATTTTTTCGCGGTCTATTAGTGTTGTTAATGCAGAAAGGGTCAGTAACGGCAGCAAAAATTAAGTTGTGGCATAGGAGACCACCACACGGCCGGTTATGTTCTTCTGCCTTGGAAGCAAGTGTTGCATTTCGAAATTGCCTCATTTTATGCGATGCATATCTGGAACCAATGCTTTTTTAGTGATTGTTCTCATCTTTTGGAGCACATTTGTGCATGAAACATGTCGTCCTAATAACAGTTATAACCACCAGAATTCATTGAGACAGATGAGTATTAAAAACGGCCGTCGCAAAGCAGCGCTGAGGTCCCGATTGCGATCGACCGTTACGGAGCAAATGCTCAGGGACATTCCAGCGCACGGAATACTTCGGCACGCCCTACTCTTTCCTCTTCGCTAACATGCAATGGGCTGCAAAGAAATCGTGAAAGAAATCGCGAAAGAAATCGAAAGAAGCGCTCTTACCTGCCGCTTCGTCCGGCTCTGTTTACCACTCTTGTTGGAGACTACACTTTCTTTCGGGAAGATACAAAAATCCGAGGTCTTTTTGCCTGGTGTTGCTGTTGCAGCACCCTGGCTTAAAGGAGCTGTGCAACAATTTCAGGGCTTTGCTTAAATAATTGTGGAAGTTGATGCCTGACACTTCTGCAGTGAACTACAGAAAACAGATTTTGCCTGGATACCCTAGTTTTTATTTAAAAAAATGAGAAAGATCCAGGTTTTTGCCGCCTCTCAACTCGTACATCGTCTTCCGGGTCACGTGCGCAGTGACGTCACCTGAGTAGGCGCGGAGTTCCGGTAAATTCCTCTCTCTAACGTCATGAGTGAGCGGCGAGAACTCATCCGCTCACCACCACGTGACCGCGTCACCACATGCTTGCGACACGCGATCAACATGGCTACCGGCTGCTGGAGAGGCGAGCTCAACGAGGTCGAGCTCCAGATGCTGCAATACAGCGAGTCACTGGGGCTCGTTCCGTACGCGGGGACGCCGTCCAAGTGTCCGAGTGAAGAGGACATGCGAGCGGTGCTCGACGAAAGCCCCAGTCCTACTCCAGACCCAGATTCGTGACCACGGCGGCATGGTAATAATCGCATAGGCTGTTTGCAGGTAGCTTTCGTCTGACACTGGCTTATTCTGATCTCAGGTGCTCGTGCAAGAGGTGCGCCATCATGCCGACGCCTAAAGAGTGCGTCTGCTGCAGAGTGTGTCCCCCCGCGGTCGCGACTCGCCCGGGAGGCTGCATTACGGAACACGCCCGCACCGGATCTGCCTCCAGCCCGTCGTGCTCCAAGTCGCGTTCTGGGCTCTGCAGAAGGCAGGTCGTCACCCGGCGCCGCGAGAACAGAAGTGCGTAGCTTGTTTGAAATTTCCTTGTAGGGAACTGTTGCTCATTTGATAGACATGCTTCCTGCGCTCAAGCGTTACAGGGATTGCAGAACGCGACCCCCGCTGCACGTACTGCATACGCCACCGCAGGTTTTCCCTTATAACCAAGAGAAAGTTATCTCTGGGAAACCTCCTAAAATTTTGTTCTGTGATTTTATAAGTTAGAATAGAATGCAATAAAGCGCCAGTGTGATGCGTGCGGCAAGTCTTTTGCGCACAGTACCGAATCCACTCCCGTCTGCAAATATGCATGCAATGACCATGCAGAGGAGCTGTCCTCTGCTGTGTGAAGCTCTACGTAGTTAGGATGCTCACTGGAGTGGAACGAAATGCTTGTAGCCAACTCTGTGCAGACCACTCTGGATCCTTCGGAATGTGCTGGCTAAGTTAAGGGGGCACACCCCTAGGAGGGTCAACTTTTGAACCTTGGATTAAAATTAATTAAATTTACAGGGTAGGCTGGTGGTCACGCTAGAGGGTTGCATAACAAATTTCAGGTCTGTCGGGTAAATGAGAAGGAAATTAGAACAGCTTCTATCAGCACACGTCCACATTGTTTAGTAAGCCTATCGTCGGAAAACTATCACAATATTCAAGATTTGTATTCGCTAGAATATGTAGCAGAATGCCCTAGGGGGTGCGGCTATGGAAAGGTGTTTGTAAGAAGTAAGTTATTTCTATAAATTGTCTCTTCTGCAAAATTGGTCAACTTTTTGGTCTTCTGTGTCTTTGACAAAATGTCAACATTTTTATAAAAGATATCTGTAAGTGACAAAAGCCTTCCATAGCCGCACTCCTTATTAAATTTCAGTCAGGAAACGTGAAGAACAAGCCTTCCCTGTATCGCCATTATCAAACGGTAGGCGGACTAAAATGGAATTTATACCAAAAAGTGGAACGGAGAAAAATGCGTTCAAAGTGCTCCAAACCCTACCTTTTCTTTGCTTCAATGGACAGAAAATAATTTATTAAAAATTAACTATGCAGTCTAAACTAACGAAACTTTCTGGGAATACTCTCTAGATGTTGTTAGATGTATTATGTAATTTTTCAAAATCACTTTTTTTGCAGAATTATTTTTCTGGGTAGTGTCCCCCCTTAAGAAGCTTGAGTACTCAGTGGTTACGGAGCCTTCTCCTTAGTCCAGCTTATACTTCCAGACCTCACTTCATACTAATCCCAAGGAAAAGGAAGCAACGAGAGCGAGCGCAACACTTTGGGCCTGCTAAGCACGCGCTTGTGAAGGCAAAGCGTTGTCGAAGACAACACACTCGTGCCTGTAACATCAATTTCAGTCATACAAAAAGAATTAAAAAAAAGGCATAGTTGATCAAAGCCCAATTTTTGGTTTTCCCTTTGTGAAAAAAAGAAAGGTATGCCTTATTGTTTTATAATGCAGGAGTTTTTAAACATGTGACCGTCTGGGGCTGACAAAACATTTTGGGTGGTACACACGCACATCAACATGCAAATATTCCCATGGAAGAACACAACAACTACGTTTAGGAGACTGCATCACAACTCTCTGAAGTTGCCCAGTTTATTTGAGCACAAGGTCTTGTGTAATAGGACAAAAGGCAGGTGTACTCTGCATAAAGTGGCCCTATTACCCGCTTATATTGTTCAGCCAGAAATCGCGAAGTACCAAACACGCAAAGTACAAACAATCGGTAAAACAAAAACATTCGAGCTCGACACATGATGCTGTTTTTTATTACATGCGGTCAAGTTTCCTATGTGCACAAATAACATGGTCAGGCATTCATTGCATCTTATTCCACCGTCCAGCTTTTGAAAACATCACATCTCTGTAGTCTTGTATTTCACCTTATTTAAATACTCCAAAGTAAATCTTGATTTTATTTTCATTTGTCACATGCACCTCAATTCCATAAACCTGCCCTATACTCGGAGTCCCAATTTTGTGCAGTGCAGGCACAGGCACGAGCGCGTGGCTTCCAAACACACTTTCTGCGTGCAAGTGCTTGTGCAAACAAAAACACTGTGAGAAGGCTGTGCCTGCACTGCACACAACTTGAAACTGAGTATAGTATCCATCGAGATGTGTAATGTGTCTTGGCTGGCACCTCAAACATTTGTATCAGTGGTAATTGACCAGCTTTGTCCTTATAAATTTTCCAGGCTGCGTTTTGCGGCCTATCAGCAATTCGTGCGGTGGATGTGGGCGACGATTGGGACCGCCGCAATCGACGTGTGGCTGCCTGCCTGCGTGGTCGAGAGAATCCACGACGAATTCCCGTCGGAAACCTATACCGGGTTTCTGGATGCAGAATAAAAATGTTTGTAAACACCACATTGTTTCACTAAAGTTTTTGCAAGCATACTACTTTATGCACCGGACAACAAAACATTTCGACAATTGAAACAAACAAACTTCACTTTCAAGCACTGATGCTGGTTTTCCCGCAGCTTACAAAGCATTCCTGTTTATTTTGCACTATTCATGTACAGTGTGCTGCAATGAAGGACCCACTGGGAGCGCGTGACCGAGGCGGTGGCTGGCGGCGCTGCGGGCAATTCCATTCTGCTTCAAGGAGAGGATCGCACTCGGGGCTCAGCACAGCTGATAAGCGCGTTGCACTTTAGCCGAGCTCGACTCGAGTGAGCATCCTCCCCTCGAAGCAGAATGGATTGCGCAGAGCACTGCAGCGCCCGCCAGCCATTGCCTCAGCCACGCGCTCCCAGTGGGTCTTCCATATTGCAGTGCACTGTACTTTTTCTCCATTCAGTATCTGAATAAAAGCCACTTGCCACATCATACTTTTTTTTATAGCAGCGGTTCGCAGACTTTAGCACGTCAGTGGCAGCCTAACCAAACTTGTAGCCTTTCAGGGACGTATCAATTTGACACGAGACTATTATTTGTGAAAAGGGGGCAGACAGGATGGAAACCAAACAAGTGAAGACACGCAGAACAAGGCATGCAAGCATAGGCGTAGACTATGCTTGCATGTAAGTAAGATGGACTAAGGCATGTTCCCCCCATTTCCCTCCTTTGACGCTCGTGTCCTGATACCAATAATGTCGGCACCGAGTGGTCAAGGTGGGTAAAACGGTTCGAGGATTTTGTGTCGCCTATGGAATCAAATGATGCCAGGAACACCGCCCTTCTGTTGCACTACATCGGAGAAGACCTCTACGACACTTGCTGCATGCTACCAGAACCTCCAGCGACTGCGCCCGTCTCGACCGCAGCAAAGTTCTCCAGTACCAGCGACACAACTCCTCTATACAC
>JABSTQ010000122.1:0-20834 GCA_013358835.2 Ixodes persulcatus | reverse complement strand
GCAGGAAGCTCGAACATAATAAGCAACGCCTGCGTTTCAAAAGTTGTGACTATAGACTGTAAAAACGTGTTTAACTTTTTTTTTTTTCATTTGGCACTTTGAAACAGATAGAGACGTCACAATTTATTAGACAACTTTTTTTCATTCACTCAAGGTCACCTACTCGCGGGTTTGAAGACGCGTTTGAATGATTTAGCTTACATGTGCATAGTCTTTTCTCCTGCATTTTCGAAACCTATTATTCTTGCCACGTTTGTTTTGTTTGAATTCTGCCTAGTACCCATACAACATTTCTCCAAAACTACCGGTGGAAAGTACTGGTAAATGCATTAATGGGACTTGCCAACCACCAGGTGAGTGGTTTGATATCTATTTTGCTCGTGATTTAAGCTTGAGTATTTTTAATATCTTCAATGTCGTTATGCCAAAAGTGTGGTGAGTTAGTCTTCTGTGACGAGCCCGCACTAGTGTGTCCATGGTAGGGTCGTTCCAGGGATAATGGACAGAAATCTAAAAAAAAACCTTTGCCAGAATCAAACTGTTAGAGTAAGTATGGTGTGTCACAGTATTTACTTTTATAATTTACTCTGTGCCTATGCAAGCCTGTGCGCGTATTTTCCCGCCTAACATGCATATTGTCAGTCACTGAATTGAGGGTGATTCCACATGAGTTCATGAAAGGATGGTGAGGGTCATATTTTTTTATATTTCTAGAAAAAAGTAGATACGTAAGCCATGTCTTTGGGAGGAATAATACCCTATATGAATGCCGTACCTAAGTTTCAGCATAGATAGAAAATTGAGAAAGTCGAGGCGTGAAAAATGATAAGATTTGACATGATAGTTTGCAACATCGTTATTTTTTTGGAAAACACTTATGCTGTTTTAATTCCTGTGTTTCTTTATTACACAAACGTTTTGAAACACGTGCATAAAATACTAATAAATTATGTTAAAAATTACCATGTACAATAAATTACAAAACAGGTCAGAAAGTTCAATTTAAACTCACTTTCTGAAATTATTTTTTATTAAAATACTTTTGTAGATGCTTAGTAAAATATACCACAATGTGCATAGTTACTTGGAGCTTTGACAGCGTTTTACACGAAGTATAAAACAGGGTATAGCTGATGAAGCACACGAAGAGAGAAAGTCCGTCGGTTCTCGTCTGCGTGTCGTCTGCTTTCTTTCGCTGGTCGGCTGCACATTCCGACGCTGCTCCCGACGCCATCTATCAATACGCGCGCCAAACACGCCCCACAGCTCGACTCGGTCGTCCCCCCGCCGTTGAATCTGGCAAGTTTCTTGGCCCTATTTTTTTTTTTTTTTACAGAAAGGGACTTACGCTTTCTAATTTTACAAGGAAAAAACCGACCTGTAATATACACCTTTAACGAAAAGTTTAGTTGTTAAGCGCAGGCGTCGATTTTTACGGTCCATTTTAGATTGAGCCTGGTGACTTGGGAAACACTATATATGCAGTTTATTTACATACTTTATTGAAACTGGGTTGCAGATCTAGGACCCGTCTCGCGCTGCTCCTAATTAAAAGGTTAAATACATTTGCAGATATGAAAGTTCAGTTGTAATCTTAAAAACAATTCAAGGCAAATATTTACACTGAAATGTCCGTGCACCAAAAGGTCCGTGTACCGCCACGTCCATACACCGAACCGACTTACACCGAAAAGTCCGCGCACCGAAAAGCCCGTACACCGAAAAGTCCGTCCACCGAAAAGTCCGTATACTGAAATATCCGTACATCGAAATGTCTGTACACCGAAATGTACGTGAACCGAAAGGTTCGTGCACCGAAAAGTCCGTGCACCGAAACGTCCGTGCACCAAAAAGTCCTTGCACCGAAAAGACCGTACCGAAACGCCTTGCACCGAAACGTCCTACGCCGAAATGTCCGGAACCCATGCGAGACCTCTCGGAGTCCGGGTGGCGTCCTGCCCCTTCCGATGCTTACCGTAGACTCCTACTTTCTTCTCCCGCGCGCTGCCAAGTTTTCCGGAATTCTCCCCCGTGTTCGAACTCCCCGACGCGTACGGGAAGTGCCTCTCGGCACCTCGCTCGGTGGTTCCCCTCCCCTCATATCGCCCGTTCTTGCTCGGTGGGGGAGCGTTTAAACCCATTGGTTCTAACTTCTGAGCTGCCGTGCCCGAGACTCGGGTTACTCCCAAAGCCATAAGCGGCAGACGGCTCTGTCTGCGACATCCACAGTCGTAAACATTGCGAACAAACGGAACGCAAGACACATACCAAGAGGTCTTTGAATCTAACACACGACCTTTGAAATGGTACCGGTGGCACGTGGGGTGCGTGGTTAAATAATACGTTCACTACGCTGGATTGGCTTGGATTGCGCGTAGCTTCGGCTATGCTCTATAATAATGTGTAACGCAATATAGGGACGCTGTGCGTATACACCACGTTGTAAGAGAAACCCGTGCTTTTATTTCCAGAAAGCATCGTGAATAAAATGCCGAAAACACAACCTCTCTGCAAGTTCTACTACACGGCAGAATACGGAGGCGAGGTATGGTGGTTAGTTTTCAACGCCATACACTGCGTGACACTGTTGGCACGAACGAGCAATCAACGGTTTTATCTGTTTTAATGCGAAAGCATTATATGCCCCATTACGCGGCGTGACCGAGCGATGGTACCAAAAATGGCCGACGGAGCAAAGGGTAAAAGCATGTAAAAAAAAATGCTCGAATTGATGTCAAATTTATCAGGGAGGTTCCTTTAAACAAAATAAATTAATGGCTTTGAAAAGGAAATTTTGTACATTTCGGTCGTACACTCGGGTCTCCGGGGTGCGAGACGAGCACGCTTACCCGACGCCACGGCGGCTCCAAGGTTCTGTCTGACTAAAGGTGTGCCTAGTGATGCTTTCGCATTGCCACACATAAGCAGTCTTAAATGTCTATGCCGAATTTTAATTTTAAAATGAAAATATCGTTATCAAAATAGTTTATGGAAGGTGCTCAGTCTTGCGCATTAATATAAGCGCTAATGTTTGGTGCCCGCCATTAGCCTGTCGATGTAACCCACGAAAAGCACCGATGTCGTGTTTGCGCTTACAGGGCCGCGCAGTGTACCTTCTACACGTATGCAGCTATTGTCAGCTTCCGTTTTTTGGATCAATTTCCTAGGGGACAGCAGTAGCATTTTTCCCGTATATTTTGTTTCACACTCATACATTCCTACTTATCAGCATTTTTTTCTAGAGTCAACTAAAGTAACTGGATCCTGGGAAAGTAGCACCATTGCCTTCCATGCTCGCTAGCCGGACACAAATACTAACATCCAGACGACCAAACCTCGCAAGGTACTTGGCTGCTCGGTGCCAGTTGCCATGGCAATTGCCATTTCGGCTTATTCAAATGTTCGAGGCATCGAAAAGGACATTCTTAACCAGTCGCACCAAGATCGCCATGGAGCATCATCGTACTGAAAGCGTTCTCCGCCAATATAAGCGCGCTGTGCATGGAATCTACTTATCAATCATGCTTATCTACACAGATGTTTTACAATGATATTTATTTTCTAGCGTATTTAAAGGCAGGAAAATTATTTTCCGATGCCGCCAAGCACCGCGGTTCTGCATGTGGTGGCGGTGCGAAGGTGTGCGCTTGTATCGCCGGTGTGTGGATAACAAAATCTCGCTATTCAAGAAACATCTTTATAAGGCAACCCGTCACCGGTGAATTTAGACCGCCTCACCAGGAACGAAGAGGTCAAAGAAATTGCTCAATCCATAAACCAAAATGGCGAACATATGGGGAGCTTGGCGCTACCTTCCCAGGATTTAGTGACATTAAGACAAACCATGGTACAAGACGACAGACCAAGCGAACACCTGGAGCGTGTCGCGTGACGTAACTCTGTACATCGGAGATCTCTTTGCCTGGTCGTAAGCCCACGTGGCACACCCGCGGCGTTTATCCCAGCGCGGTGTACTTCCCAACACAGCTCACGGAGGTCAATCGTTACTATAACTCGCGCGTCCACCGGGTGGCACAAGCAGGAAACCGGAACTGTGCGGCAGTGGCTCACAGAACTAAATTATATATAAAAAAACGCAATTTGGACAGAACGAATAAGCTAGCGAATTCTGAGGTTTATAACTAAAACTTTACGTTGGCCATTGTCGTTATATTTCATGATAAGCTGAATATTCAAGATTTACGATGGTACATATTTACGGAACAAACGACGGCGCAATGCTGCCTGATCAATTGCTTTCTTGAATTTGTCACAGTTTCGCCCTGCCCCCTTCCACCCCCCCCCCCCTTCCCCCCCCCCCCTAAAAAAAAAGGGACAGCAATAAGAAACATAAATTTAGCAAAACGGTAATTATATTGAAGAGACAACTTATGTGTTTACCCTGCGAACGTGCTATTCCTGTCGTTTCTAATAGTTCATTCGATAAAGCAGACAAGGTTTCGAAGAAAGGGCAAGCGTCGCGCTGCCCGAGAGGAGTTTTCTCTCTACACTAAACTAACTAGAGTTGTGTATAGAATATCTAAAAAAAGAGTTCGAACAGTTTTTTACGGATCACCCTACGTGACATTGCGCAGTTTGGATGGCATATCAATATCGACTTTTATTGTCTCTTCAGAACGTATAGATTGTAGCTGGATATTGGGGATTGATCAAAAGTCTGGAATCTTGTCGAATGCGTTTTTGATATCCCGAAAACTAAGCCTCTCAGTGTGTTAGTAACGATATTTAGCAGCACCCTCGCTGTATTTAACAGCACCCTCGCAATGTTTGTGGCGCTCAAGTTCAAACATAAATCGTGGCGCTAGGTCAACACTGGGAACAAGGCTAATGCAGTTCTGACTTGAACGTCACTTAGAACTGATGCATAGCGGCTTCAGCGCTGTATCACTAAGAAGGCGCGAGATCAGTGCTGCATCAGCAAGATCAGCGTAATTCACCAAGAGCGCTGAGGTAGGTGCTGTGGTGTATGTGTGAAACGACCTGAAATGTGTTCATGTTTTTATATTTTGAATAACAAGATTCTTGTGTCACTATATTAAATTTTTCTAGGCTATAGCAAAAGAGTGCCACCATTATTGCTATTTGAATGATGGTACATTTGGACGTATACCCTTAGAAAACGGACTAAAGTGCGTGGTGAGTACTTCGGCTAAACTAAAGATGGTGTGATTGTGTGCTTAATCTATGAATAACATTTCCCCACCCTTTTAATGAACTCCCAGAGTTTACACAGGGCAACCAGTTTTAATGCGACTTAAATGCGAAATGCGAGTTTTCTGTGCACTCTGGTGTATAGATGAAAAACAAATTATGTACAGTGTGGGCACTCTGGCAATACAGAAGTACCGACCGAGTTATGCTTGTATTCATGACTCCTTGCCATTTCCCATGTAAGGAGATGAGGAATAATCGGCCAAAAAGGTTTGAATAGCTCGAATTGAAATCAATTTGTCTTATATAAAAGAGTTAAGAGAAACTAAAATACAACAACCTCGGGGCTATAGGCCGAGGCCACTCACCCCAGTCCTGAGAACGTTTGTTTAGACTGTTTTAGATAAGATTGACTGGTTTAATTTCTCGCAAGCTCGCACGAGAGCACTTCATCCCCAACTTCCGAGAAGAGACCGAAAAATAAAATAAAAGAGGGGGGGGGGGGGGAGGGGGAGTGGGGTGTCAGTGTCCCTTTACTAAATGCTGAGGTTGACACCGACCAAATGAATACCTTTCATATGTCGGGTATATAAGGGAGTAGTAAAAGGGTGAGCGATTCAAGTGTTGCGAGTGCTTGTTATTTGTGTTCATTTCCTTCATGTACTTCGTTTCGCCTATGTACCATGCACTTAGAAATTATAAACAGAAAATTCCTAACAAGTTGGAGGAATCTGTTTTGTTTTGAAAAGCAGTTGCAAAAACTTACTTGAAACAGCCAATAAAGTTCTATTAAAATTCGACTGAAACAGCCACTGGTATTCTATTAAAGTTCCATTGCTAAACGTTGTATTGAGACGCAGTGGCCAATATTCTGTGAAGAATCAAGAAGACAAAAATAAAACAATGTTTTCAATTGAAGAACAACACGGTGTATTGAGTGAATTCTTTACAAGTTCAATTGATTCTCATTTGCACTTTTTTTGTAAGTAAGGTGCCGCTCACGCGGAATCTGCGTGTGGCAGCGGTAGGGCATCGCAATCATCCGCGTTAACAGGGGTCGGAAAGTGCGCGCTACTACACATGTATCGGAGACATGCTCCTTTGTCTATGGGGAGACACTCCTGTAAAAACTGCCGGATGCAGCGACACCGCACTATACCAACATGGTTCTAGTGAGAAGAAATTTCCACCTGTACGTTCAGCCAATCGTCTGCTCTGGTACGTAGAAAATTAACACATTCCTCAGGGCACCCGGGAACTTGGAGCTTGGTGTCGGAAGAGACTACAGCCGCACACAGTACCTCAGATATCCGCGACGCATTTTTCTACTGAAAAGTGATATCGAGCAACGTTTCCATTACTCGGCGTTGCGTCATGTCAACGGGACATAATGGGGTCTCTGCCGCAGGATAAAAATTGCCTAGACCTAGGAGGACACATGGTGTAAATGCTCAAACTAACATACAGGGTGATACAAGGAGACGCCAGGCTCTTTAAATCGACCGGAAAATTCGGTTTCTTAACCTATCGCGCTACGACTTTGTGCATCGTTGCCCACAAATGGTGCATTTTTTTGTAAAATTTGCAGAGAGCGAACTTACCTGAGGAAAAAGTAAAGAAAGAAAAAAGGCTTAGCTCCTATGGAAACGCAGCGACGCCACTGGTCTGCAAACAACACGGCGCCGTTTCGCACGGGAGACAAGAGATCGCGCAACGAACGCCGCCAACGAACGAGCATACGGCGCCGAGAACCGGCGTCTTTTCTTTAGCAGACGATCTTTTCGATTCAAAAGCGGCGCGCGTTCCGCAGGGGGCGACAGTCTCAGAAACAAAAACAACAACTGATGTGAAAAAAGCTCGCGCCGCTTTTGATTCGAAAAGATCGTCTGCTAAAGAAAAGACGCCGGCTCTCGGCGTCGTATGCTCGTTCGTTGGCGGCAGTTGGTGTCGCGACCGCTTGCGCCCTCTCTTGTCTCCCGTGCGAAACGGCGCCGTGTTGTTTGCAGACCGGTGGCGTCGCTGCGTTTCCATAGGAGCTAAGCCTTTTTCTTTCTTTACTTTTTCCTCAGGTAAGTTTGTTCTTTGCAAATTTTACAAAAAGAAATGCACCATCTGTGGGCAACGCTGCACGAAGTCGTAGCGCGATAGGCTAAGAAACCGAATTTTCCGGTCGATTTAAAGAACCTGGCGTCTCCTTGTATCACCCTGTAGAACAAGGGTTCGACCGACGTACTTTACATCGTCCAGCAGGTTAAAAACACTCTTAAATGCGAGCAACCTTGATAACGCCGTCAAACACGTACGGTATGCTCTAGCGGCCCAAAGCTACAAGCACGAGCTAGCCAGCGCTCCTGGCTTTGAGACGTCTCTTCATAGTGTGACCGCTCGTTTTGCGATACGTTTCAAAGCCGAGGTCTCGAGACATGCTTGCGACATTGGCTGCAGTCTTAGTTCAAGGGTGATCGGAGTATAGCACATGACAGGCGCAGATGAGGCCCAGCTACAGTGCGCCACTCCGTCTCTAAAAACAAAAAAGAATTAGCAATTTATTACATTGCGGGCACAACAGAGATGAGAACAGCCTGGGAACCTGCCAAACTGAAGCGCCTAAGGTTTCGCTTGGTTTCGTTGAGCTCCGGGGATCGCTACGTAACCAGCAAGGATGCGTTTGACTACTAAAACGATGTCGGGGGTCGGATAAAAATAATGACATGTCCCATAGGGATACACGCGTATCGTGCCCTAGCAGAAAACCAGTTTTATTTTTATGAACCATTCGTCACAGTAGATCTAGACTAACCCCAAAAAAGCACGGAGATATTGGGCAGCCCTATCATATCTCCCTTAGATACTGAAAAGCCCCCCATCTATAAACAATAAATCACGGAACATGTGCTTCGATTTTTTAAGGTAAGCGCATTGGTACTGGATAAAACATTTTGACAGAATTACACATGAAGGACAGAACCCCAACGGCACGTCCGTTTTCTGTCTTTTATGTCTGTTTCTTTTGTAAAATATATATCCTTCTAGCTAGGTTTTTTTTTAAGTCCGTAAATAATCGAGACAAAAAAAAAAGTTTACCAAAACATCATACAAATAGTTCGACCTTTATTACATTTTTTTTCTTGTTTTTTTTATGTTAGATTGCTGGAATGCGTGCGCTGAATAAAGAGAAATAGTAGCATTGTGGGTGGCAGAAACCGCGTATGACGTTTTCAACAGCTTAGACGTTGGTTCATCAGTACTTTTTCCTATTTTGTTTATCTTTTCACTGAATTATAAGTGTTTTTTTTAAATGTTTTTCAGTACAAATGGTCATGGTGGATCACTCCATCTGTAGGTAAAGTCGGGACGTGCCAAAAGGGGCGCTGCACTGATAAACGTAGGTACATTGTTCTGAGGCGCATAACTTTGTGACATTACTGATACTTCTGAGTATTGTGGGAGGTGAATATTTAGATTACGAGGAAAGTTAGCTGTTTAGAAAAAAAGAAACACATGTAAAACATTTCGTGTCTTTTTCAACATATAAGGTACCAACAATATCCCTAAACTCTTCACCACGGCATAGATTCTATATATTTATTTTTAGACGTATCTACAATAAAATGAACAAACAAACAAGCAATAAAACGAATGCAATGAAAGAGAAATTTTCAAACTTTCAAGAAAGTAAAAAAAAAAATTGTAGACGTTAACTGAAATATGCGTTCTTTAAACCTGCGGGCCTCGTGAATTTACGCATTCTTGTAAGTGGGCAGTGGGATGTAGGTTTTAAAAAAAAGTTACGAAAACGTACAACAGTAATTTGATTTCTTCCAGGTTGTAGCGAGCTCAGTCGCTCCCAGTGAGAGGCTTCTTTCATTTTGCAAAAGTTGTAGCTCTGATAAGCGAGATCCGATATGACTATCACCGTTCTCATGTGTCTTTTAACGGTGTCGTACATTGGGTGGGAGCAGTGGTCTGAACAAAAAAAAATCTAAGTATATAAGTGCATGTATACTCATAAGGTATTAATTAAAACCGTGCATTCTAACTATATTATTAAATGGACCAGTATTACCAAGAAGGCAACTTGCGTGAGGTTTGTTTATCCCCATGGCTAAGTGGGGGGCCATTAGGGACACTAGAGAAGATTTAAAATAGGTTATAGTTAGCTGATAAACTAAAATGTATTTCACTTCTCACATTTTAGCTTTGATGCCATATTATTGCTGGAGAATTAACGCTCGACATCACATTAATCTAGCTGGGACGTGAAATACTGATTCAAAATTTGTAGTGAACTCTACGGGGCGAGAAGTGCCATTCTTGTGCGCGGCTTTAAACCGAAAATCAAACGGCGAAGTGCACCCATGATGTCGATCTCTCCGCTTTGCGCAGGCTCCGCAGAACACGTGTCAGTGCCGCAGGGGACGTGAGCAGTGCGACGCAAGCCAACGTTACTATAGTCAGTGACAGGTTAAGAGTTCAGGGGGAAGCTCCTCCCACCTCTTTCCAGTTTAGCAGAGCGGACGCTGGAGAGAAGGCGACCTCCTCTCCAGCGTCCGCTCTGCTACGGAAAGGGGTGGGAGGAGCTTCCCCTGAACTCTTAACCTGTCACTGACTGTAGATTAGCTCAGTTACGGAGCTGCCCATAGACAAGAAAAACCCACCCATTTCACGAGGAGTACATAAGGAAAGGGCAACGCCATAAATATTACAAGCCAATAAATGAAACCAAAACAAACTGCAGGAACACTCCTAGAAATGTGTATAAAGTCCGATGCACGGGGCACTACCTACGGTCTATAGATAACGTGGAAAAATAAATATAATTTTACCGTGAATTAATGTTGAGGGAATCGTTCAACAGAAAATGGGAGCATGCTTTATGCAAGTAATTACTACAAACATTAAGATATCTTTCTTATTTAAATCATATGTTGTCGAAATTAAATACAGTATATCTGTTAATAAAAATACAGTGAGTGTGCACGCGAGCTGGTGATAGTTAATCATGATGTTTCAAACCCGAGACCGTGATGAGGAAAAAAAAAAAAAGAAACTTTGAAGTCGTCGAAGAGACATTGGGGAATGTAACACTCGCACGGCAGGTTAGTCAGAGACGGAATTACGTTTTACACAAAGAGCCTAATGATATCAAGAGGATCGTAAAAGAAACAATAATAATCAAAACAACAGAAAATTGTATTTCCCAGGTATCGATGCAAATCGACAATAAGTGGAAAACGTTCCTTCAAGTACAGCCTTGTCCATTCAGTTGTGACTTTGTTTTTGTGTTTTTTTTACGGGCATTGTAGACGACGAAGAGTGTGAAAGAAGAAAATAATAGAAACAAAAGGAGGTGAATGCTTGAATGTGTCTAAACGTTGTTTTGTTTTTGTTCTGTGCTATGCGAACGAATGGTCTTAATGCTTATTGTGTTTAAAGGGTCAATCGCAACGTTTTGGACAAAGAATATGTCTGGGAGGGTAGTTAGTGATGATTGAATCGAAAATTACTGTGAACATCTCTAAAGGCTCGTTCATATCGTTGCGTTTAACTGCGATATGACTAGTTGCGTCGAGCTGTTGCTATGACGACCCTTACGACGAGCCAATGGGGAGGCGCTGAGCTGCACGACGCAACGCAGCGCAACGCAGCCGATGCAACTACATGTGTGAACGAGCCTTAAGGTCGTTCGGTGGCTGATTGATGTAGTCCAATCGATGCACTGTGTCAACGTAGTGTATGTCCGGGAGAGGAGTTGCTGGTGTCTATGGGGCTCTATAAGGAACAAAAAAAAAAAAAGAACGATTTAGCTGCGTTTGAGATGTCTTCTCTGGTGCCTTTTTCTTCGACTTCAAACTTTTCTTATTTTTTGCCTCACTACAGTCTCGGGATTTAAAAACCACAAATATATCTGTTGTAGATGAGAAAAAAATATAACATGATCAGTTTTATCAATTTAATTAAACATACTAAATTTAGGGAGGTATTGTAAGCGTACATAGTATATGATTGCCTGTTTTTTGCTTAAACAGAAGAAGACTGCCCAAGGAAGAGGCTGACCGTGTATCCCAACGTAAGTATAATGACCGTTATATTTTGCTGGACTTAAGATTTTCGCTGATGTATAGTTTCTTATAGGCAGCATAACAAATAACACGGGACGAGCATTTTATTTTTCACGCCGATTCTACTAGTGTTGTAAACGGACCAACCTTGATCTCGTTGATAGTCCTATTCAAAGGAGAGATGGTGACGTGACAACAACAGGCGTTTGCGAAAAACGCACCAAAAATAAAATCACCGGTAATAAGCTCATCCCAGAAACTTACCGAATAAAACCAAAAAAAAACCCATGCAAAAAACTAAAATAAATAATAACCCATCGGTTTTATTTAATAAAAAAGGCCCACCCACGAAATTGGTGCTATGCGAGGTGTAATATGTAGAGAAAACCGTATTCTTTTTATGGCGCAGGGCAAGATTGAACGTTAGACACGAACTCCTTGTCCTACACTCTGTTTCACAATATGTGTCAGCGAAATTTGAGCTGCAATCGCGAGTGTTTTCACTCAAACGGTGGTTTCACTGCACGCGAGAGCGCGCGTTTAGAATGCTCTGCTTTGTAAACACATAGTTTATAGAGTGAACTGTAGCGTCTGCGTTCGGACGAGTGACTGAAGATTCCAAAAATTATTGAACACCTTCTTTAGATGGCGCTACCTCCTTAACGAGACTGCTCGCGACAACCGTGGTTTATTAGAATGAACATGATCTTTTTGTAATGTACGTTTGGTTGAAAAATAAATGCGAACAATAAAAGCAAAACTTTCATAGATCGGTTTTATATGTAAAATTACAAAGCGTATTCTTTTCTGTTAAAAAAAAAAGTCAAAAAGCTTGCCAAGGTCAACGGCGGACGGCGACGCAGACGACCGAGTCGAGTGGCGTGGCACGTTTGGCGCACGTATTGATAGATGGCGTCACCTCCTTATCGAGACTACTCGCGACTACTGTGGTTTTTTAAAATGAGCATAATCTTTTTGTAATCTATTTTTCGTTTAAAAATAAACTCGGACAATGAGAGCAAAACTTGAAGTAGCAAAAATAAAAGAAAACGTGGTTGCATAACGACGGCACCAACAGCGCTCTTGTTGCCCCGGCGGATTTCGTCGGCTTGTCGTCTGCTTTCTTTCGCTGGTCGGCTGCACCTTCCGACGTTATTCCGAAACTGCTCCCGACGCCATCTATCAATACGTGCGCCAAACGCGCCCCGCCACTCGACTCGATCGTCTGCACCGCCGTACCCCGTTGACCCTGGCAAGTTTTTTGCCCATATTGTTTGACAGAAAGGGAACTACGCTTTATAATTTTCCATAATAAAACCGACCTGTGAAATGCAGTTTTGGCGAAAAGTTTAAATTGCTACGTCAGGCGCCAACTTTTAGGGCCCATCTTAGATCGAGCCTGGTATTTCAGATAGCCTATATATACCGACAACAAAGCTACAGCGCATGTCCAGAAGGCGTACCACAGCCCAGAAGACAAAGATGGCAACGTACAGAAGGCGATTTTCGTATAGACCGACACGCTGTTTACAAACAAGCCCTCTTTGCCCACACCAGGTGTGGGCACTGCGCGTGCGCAGAAACCGAATTCGCGTGAAGTGAAGCGTCTGCGCATGAGCAGTGCCGTCGACAGCGCCACCGCAGCTGCGTGACGTCAGGGCTGCGTGCCGGGCTTCTTTATCACTAGTCACACGGGGCTCTTTTGTTTCGGTGTGCCTCTGGCACATCGAACGGGTTCATACACATGCATCTTGTCGCTGCTTCTATTCAACTATCTCCTCCTTAGTTTGCTCCCTATTAGTCCAAGGCATTGTGAGGAATGCGGCACATCCAGTAAGCGTCTCGTTCTGTGACCCGCGGATGCGCGCGGTAAGGAGAGGAGAACGGCAGATATACGTCTCTCTACTGCGATCAGCACGTGCGCGCGATAAAGAGAGGAGGATAGTACGTGTATTTCACGTAGTGTGAGTAACATGATACCAGTGTGTTATAGAACAATCTTCTGGCCGCGTAAATCCGGTGAACTTTTTTTTCATACCCGACGTTTTCGCAGTGCACTTTTCTAGACCTTCACCATTTTCGCGGTAGGCTTTCTTCCGTCCTTCTCGGTGTTCAAGGTTGGTTTTCTCCGCCTTTGCTAGTTTTTCAGTCTGTTTTTTTCTATGACTCGACAGCATCGCATAATGATAAAATAAAGTCATTGTATTCATATGCATCTACATTCTGTCATTTGTTGAGGGGTGTCGGTGGTCGAAATTAGATACTAATCTTTGTTAAAGTTTGTTAAGAAAAAATGTGCATGGTGAAGAAAATCTTTCAGTTCAGAATGACATATCTGAAACCGTTCCGCTATCGCTTTGGTTTAATTTAGAACGCAACATTACCAAGTACACTAAAGTATCAATTATTGATGTCTTGTAAACATTTTAAAACATTTGTTAATTCGTACTTTATTTTTAATCACCTGTGCAGTTTAACGTTGATGAAAGCTGCACCCTCACCTGCAGAGACCGCACGGAGAGAAAGCTGGATAACGGAACAATGTGCGCGGTGAGACATATTTCACATTTTCATAGATAGCTGAAACAGACTGCGTAAATTAAGGTCTCACACACTGATTGCGTTTGAGTTCTTAACCTTGATGTTTTAGTGACAATCTGCTTTTTCGGAAATTCACCGTCTTTTGAAACAAGTGCTCTTCACTGCGCAAAACGTTTCTGTCAAAAGTTTAAACTAAGTAATTCCAAATTTACAATTCTAACCTTTCAATTTTATTTCGTGTGTTTATTCTGGCTACTGGCACTCAGTAATACTCACTTATTTCTATGAATATTTGCCCCATTTATTCGCAAATTGACACTGAGCTTGCCTGGAACATGAAGTATATGAAGCTCTCGTGGTGTGCACGAGGCATGTCTCTTACATACAGCAAAAAATAAATCCAAACGAAATACAAAGGAGTCGAGCATAACATCATGAACTTAGCATCCTCAAGTCAACACCTTTTGCACCTCCCTTTAGCCTACAATATTTCATTAACCATAGAATTATCATAAACGTGTTGGCCTGGCACGTGATTTTTTTTTTTTTTTTGCGTTCTAGTTGTGGGGCGATTAAGGTGGTCTCTAGAACGAACCAAATATTCTTACTCTGCTGAAATAAAAGGATTTTAGCGCCGACCGCCTTTCTGCACTATAGGGCGAGAAGGTGTATGGAAACGCGTCGTTGGCGAACCTGAACGTAAGGAGGGGTACGCCAATTAAAGGGAATCATAAAGAACGCGCGAAACGCGCGATGACGAGGCCGCCAGCCGCACAACGTAATTGTTTGAGTTGGGGGGGAAACAGAAGCACGCGGACGCATTTGGAGGATAAACAAACGCACGAGGTGCGCAAAGAGACGAACATGCACGCCGCAGAGGAACGGCCGGACGCGCGCAGCCTCGGAGTTGTCCCCTTAGAATTGGGAGTAGTAGTTGTGCCGCAATGCATTCTCGTGGACAGCCTTTGAAACAGCAGATACGGCCCTCCATTGATTCCGGGTTTGGTTACCACAATAGCGAGAGCGAGATCTGATTTGCCGGTCGTGAAACGATCAAAGATAGCGTTCGTAAATGGTTTCTCTGCCAATGCGAGCGAAGAACGCTGATTGTCGAAGCGTCTTTCGCAGAAAAAAATACGAAGAAAACACCGCACGTCGTCTGCTAACAAACCGTAAAAAAGTTAATCCTCTGCTACAAATTTATCGCCGCGGAGAAGTTAGATACGATGCAGGCTAGAAATGTGATCGTCTGCTATTCCAAGTTGGAAGCCACTGAAAAACCCCGCTTCGTTCGCAGAGCACAAGTTGTTTCCGCTGCCGTACACAAGTTGACATAAACTGATGGACGAAGAAGTACCAACGTTGGGGAGTACTAAGGACCAGGACACGAGAGGCCGCGAAACTTATATAGCTATGTGTATGTTGGTGAGACGCTTTTACAAAAAAAAAAAAAAAAAAAAAACAAAAAATCGGCGGAGACACTGAAGGTTGCTTACGTGTAGGAATACGAAAGCAATCCTTCACGCAGCGCATTCCTACAAGTAGCGTGCCACGTCTTCCTTTTTCACACAACTCTCCGGCATTGAGATAACACTGCGCAGGCGCGACGAACCCCGTCGGCTTCATGACGGCTTCCGTGACGATGCATTCGAATCGCTGTGCTTTTCTTTGTGTTTTATTTCTGAGGGGCGTCCACTTTGACCTTGAGCGGCAGCGCCGGCTTTCGTGACGAAGCATCTGATATGACACGTCGCAGGCAATGAGAATTTAGGTGCCGTTTTTCGTCGGCTTCATTGGCTTCGCTCCATGGGCTTTCACATTAATATTGCTCAATTATGAACTCGCGAACGGATCCAAAAGTTTTCATTGGTCCATTACGCGGAAGCTGTAGCGCCACGTCCAATCAGCAGCCGAGAACGCTCTCGCTCTCAGCTTGACCAAAATCGTACCCCTGCCAGCTGCCTTGGCGAATCCGGTATCTCCGTGCATCGGTGGCAGCCTACTCCCACACTCTAATAAAAGCCCGTGCGTCTCCTTTCCCGCACAACACTCGGAGAGTCAATCAGCGGAACTTACGGAGGCAGCTCAGCGAATGACACTGCCGAAACATATGTTTAGACCAAAAAACGCAGTTTGAGTTGTGACATTAAGCAATGCAAAACGTAACGCTTGCATTGCTTAATGTCACAACTCAGACTGCGTTTTCTGGTCTATATTTATGTTTCGGCATTGTCATTCGCTAATTGCCTCCTTAAGTTCCGCTGATTGGCTCTCCGAGTGTTGTGCGGGAAAGGAGACTCAAGGGCTTTTTTTAGAGTGCAGAGCTATATGTAGGGGAGTGTCTGGTCAGCTGGCGTGGCCTCGTTGACAGCTCGTTAACTACGTCACTGACAAGCCACGCAAACGCCATAGCCACGCCCATTTCGCCATCCTTGAGCCCAACCGACACCGGGCACCTATGGTCGTATGCTTGGCTTTCGGTTTGCTCCAAAGTATGACTGTTTTAGCAATAATAATTTAGTTCCCGGTTGCCTTGTCTATTACCCCACCGTACGCGCCGCGTCACCAGCCCGTTCATACGCTTCGCGGACGTTTGGCGTGTCGCGCAAATTACGCTCGCGTAAATTTCACAATTTTCAGCTCTAGTTAACGCCTCTTGTTAGTTTGGCAGAGCACAACGATAGCAACTTCTAATGGTGAATTCCACTCGTAGATCCGGAGCGCTTTCCAAAATCCGCGAAGGAAGCAAAATTCCGCTCCGTGGGACCCGCTCCGAATCGACGAGGGGAAGATAAACTAGCCTTTTTGGAGCGACCTCCCCCACACCAGTTGGTCGTGCCCACACCCCTCCCCATCGCTTCCCTCTCCGCCGTTCAAAATGGCCGCTGCTCAAACTTGACAAGCCCACCAACGCCTGAGCCGACTGATCTTTCCGACGCAGAAATAACACGCGACACAGGCCGGGCGAAATTATACGTACCACGGCGCTCATATCGCAAATAACGAAGACGTCCGCGTTCGGCACCGTCACATACCTTTCGGCCGCGTCGAAGCAGCGGGGCACGGACAGCGATTGCCAGCGGTGGAGTTCAGATTTCTGGTACGACTTTAATAAACACGGAGGTAACAAACCATCACTTGCACGGTCGTTGCCTAATCTCTCCTTGCTTTATTGCACGGGAAAACGCCGGCGGAATGCCGTGTAAAAAGGTAAACAATCATTGGCTGCGGAATGAACAGGCCTAACCTTGCGCCTGCCTCCGGCTTTCCTGTCGTTCTTCCTCTCACGATCACAGATGTCAGCGCTTACGATTTACCGCGCTCCACAGTCCCGGCTTTTTATCCCTGATCTACGCGAGGTAGAAGCGTTCGAGCCGTCACAATCCCACGTAAACAACCGATGCACCCGAACAAATCCAACTCGACGACCCGTCCGGCCTCGCGCCAACCTCGCCGCGCATGCGCACTGCCGATTTAGAAGGAAATCACGTGGGCCGCTCTGTCAATTTCCGGAGAGATCTGTGAAATCCCGCGGAGCAAGTTCGGCGGAGTTTGAGGCGCTCCGTGGAGCGGGCGTTGCCAGAGATCTACGAGGGGAAGATGACCAGCTCGAGCCAGATCTGCGAGCGGAATATGCGCGCTCCAAATGGAGCGCTTTTGGAGCGCTCGAGATCTGCGAGCGGAATTCACCATAAGGCGTAGCTGAGGGCTTTCCGTAGAGGGCTCTGATAAGCGAGCGTATACGAGAATACAATCGTTGCCCGTGTTTTCGAAGATAATTATTTGTCAGATTGTTAAGCCTGCTAAAACCCTTCGTCCGAGAGTTTTCCAGAACTTCGTTCCTTCTTAATTGCATTTCCTCTTGACTATGTGTCAGCGTGTCAAACGAGATGACTTGAACGACGCGATCGCTACTCCTGATATGGGATGGCCACGCCGTGAATGCTCACCACTTGGCTCCACCGAACCCTCTCAGCAATGAAACAACGATCTTGTTCTTCGAACATCTAGGAAGCCGGAAGGTTACAAAGAAAGGAAGAAAATAAATTAACGTTTTGCGAGTTTGCTGGCAGTGAATACGGCGCCGGCACTAACGTTTGTTGTAACGTTTGAGCCCTCTATTTCATAACGGAAGGTAACGACATAAACATCGAGCGACTCAGCGCCAGGCGGTTCTTCGCGAATGGTAAGCTTGCACGTTTTAATAGATCCGTTCGTAACGGCGCTGAGATCATAGAATTCATCGTCATGTCATTACATGAAAATTAACGGAAGATAGAAAGATATCAAAATTAGCTTTTTCATACAAAAATAACGTTTTTTAGAAGGCATCAGATAATAAATTCATTCACTTCGGGGTTTGGTGAAAGCCGGGAAAAACGCTTCACAGATGGGACGTCCCTGTCTCGTGCTGCAATCATTCACATTATCACATTACATGCGAGCTTTGTGTAGCAACTAGTTCGCTGTTTTCGTCGCTAATGCGCCGAAAACTCCATTTTGTAAGAAGTTTCAAGGTGAAACAAGCATTCTTACCTCACAAGGACGGGAAGCCTTCCGTGATCGTCCACAATTGTCGCGCTTGATTTTATTCAATCATATTTTGCGACGTTTATTTTTTTTGTCTCTCTTTCTTCTCTTTAAAATTATATATATATATATATATATATATATATATATATATATAAAAACGTGACAGCTGTGATTGGAACATTTAACCGCACAACAGCCGACTATTTTGTCACCAGAAAACCTAAAAGTAAGGGTCTGTACGCAGGATACCATGCTGCCCTGCATGCGCGCGTTGGCCTGGTCGGTAATGGTGGACAGGCCCGCGTCGTTCCCCCAGCTTTTTCCGTTCTAGGCGGTTGCTAGGCCTGACGTCAGTTTCATGGGAGGAGTCTGGGAGGAGCGAAAATACGGCGAGAGGTCACCGAGTACAATAGATGTCCAGACTCTTCCCCTATATATGGCTCTGCCTACTCCCGAGGCGAAGCGCCGAAGAGCGACAGCGGAGACAGCGCGATGCGCATGCGTTCTCTCGGAAGCGGGCTGCCCCCAACACTAGAAGCGGATTTGGTGCTGTAGGCGTGACGTCTAATGCAAATAAGCGGTGTAGAATGTACTCAAATATTTGAGCGAACGACGGAACAACGGATAAGCGTTACTTCTGCTTATCCATCTTTCAATGACGATTCGGTTTTCATTGCGACCCCCAGAGCAAAGTCTTGCTTGAGCAGTGTATTTTTTAAATGTAGATAGCAAACGGTTGGCTTCATATTTACTTAAATCGTTTCATCATGCATATGTGTAAAGAAAACATTCAAGAATAAGATGAGTCATATGGTTGGAATAAAGCTGTTACTAAATATTTTTAGAACTTAGTGTTTCGAATGCACCAAGGTTGTCTTTTAGTAGTGGCGCGTTATCTGCCGAATGACTCTTATAGAAAATAATTTGCCATATGAGAATGGTTAAAAATACTCGACACAGTAAACTTGCACTTTAAAATACTATGATTTCTTTCTAGTTACGAAAAACAGTATCAAGCGGATTTTTCTTCACTTCTGGGACTACAACTGTGGAAGAGATAGGTCGCTGCAGGCAAGGAGCTTGCGTTCCATATGGTCAGTATGAGGGGTTACACCTATTGTTGTAATTTCATTTCGTTTCATGTACGTACTGCTGATTATTTTAGGAATCATACCTTTCTTTAGTTCAAAATACGACACCATTTTGCAAGATATTTGCACCCCCGATGTCTTTTTAAAAACACAAGTTGTCTTCTACTCCCATTGCGTTAAACCCGAACTTATGAAAATTCCCCGTGAAATAGAGCTAATAAACTGAAATGAGCGAATATAAACACAGGACAAATTAGACGACACATGTTACTAAAATCAGTGTTGTTTACCGCTTTTTCAACAGTGTACAACACTAGGTTTTTTTATCGTCACCCTCGGTTTGTGTACTAAAGCTGAAATAATGGCTAGTGACTGTCACCTCGTTTTATTTCTTTTTTACTTTTTGCAATTATGCGTTGACCAGCACGCTCCGCTGTTTCCATTAGTCACTGTCCTTTACTAGTGCAGTGTTCGCTCAACTTGATAAAAAATAGCGTATTCTACGTCCGTAGTACTACCTTTGCATGTGTTACCATACTTTGCAAATGATAGTAAAAACAAATAAGACCGGAAATATGCAAACTTCGAAACCATTTTCACATGCACGTAACTTCATTGTGCTTCAAACTGACAGTTACACAAATTATAGTCTGACAGCCTAAACGAAATAGAGGACGGCAAGCCCCGAGCATCCGAGCATCTTATTATCGCTTCGAAGACCAACCATTAGGTCGCAGAATTAGTCTATAAAAACGCCCAATAACGAATCAAGAAGCAAGAAGGATGAACACAGTAAGCCACAATATGCGCTTATTAAACTGTCAGTGACTACACCTACATCTTTCGTCCTAGAAATTAACACCAAGTGATTCAGAGAAGTAGCCTCTACCAAATTATTTTAACAGTTCCGAAAATTAGGTATAGGTTAAAGGATAATTTATATTAGTAGTACGTTATCTCCTTGAATATAATCCGTCACATCCGAAGTGTCGCTTCGTACATTTGGC
This sequence comes from Ixodes persulcatus, assembly GCA_013358835.2. Classification (NCBI taxonomy): domain Eukaryota; kingdom Metazoa; phylum Arthropoda; class Arachnida; order Ixodida; family Ixodidae; genus Ixodes; species Ixodes persulcatus. The sequence continues at coordinate 428 of JABSTQ010000122.1, read as the reverse complement.
AGTAATTTTTGAACGGCTGTCCTTAGGTTTCTAAACATTGTAATAAATTGCTCAAATAACATCGCATAAAATTACACAAAGAAGCTATTTCCACGACAGAACAAATGAATATACATTCCATTAAAAAATGGAGTGGATGAGTTAGACTAGTTTTGTTTTCACCATGTATTTATCAGGCTCGGAAGTCATTAATAAGTGAAAAATCATCACGGTAAATTCACTAATTACATAAAATATGTTCACTAATTTTGTAATTATTAGATTTAGGGGTTATGTTAGAATTGCAGTATTGACTTCAATTACTTTGCAGACGAGACCAATTTAAAAAATTTGCGAAAAGGTATTTGAGATATTATTAGGGTAACCATATTCCTCAAGGTAGAAAACGGGACATCCAGCCCGGGGGGGGGGGGGGGGGGGGGGGGGGG
>JABSTQ010000121.1:0-36143 GCA_013358835.2 Ixodes persulcatus | reverse complement strand
CCGAAAGTCACTTGACAACATGACCTTCGAGCCATCCGCGCTGCCATTGGCTACGGCCCTCCGAAAATCGGACAACGGTGCGGCGATATCTGGCAAGTTGGTCGCACGCCGGCGCCCCCGTCCGACGGTCCGGTGCGACGAAAACCCTCGCCTCCGAACGTCGTTCCGGCAGTTCGCACGTCGAATCGGGCAGTTTGGACGCCCATGTGCCTCGCGCTTCAGGTGTGCTCTGAAGGAATGAGGTCCAACTTATCACTGGTTCATCGCTGGAGACAGGGCTCTGCGGAAGCAGGTGCTCGCGCTTATCTTCGGGGACTACACAATTAAAATAAGGGTACTGTAGTACCCTCCTTAACGGGGTAACCAACTTGAACAGAGGCAACCCCTTTTGGAGGTATCGTTACCCCCTGCAACGAGGGTGCAAACTTACCCTCTGGGTTAGTATACAACATTGCCTCATTTTGGAGGTTACCTTTGTTCCTGTTGGCGTTAAAAGTGCATCCGTTCAGGGTCAGCCTTTACCTCCTTTAGGGGGGAATTTCAACCCTTTTGAGAGGTAAGACGACGTAATTAAGGGCGCTGCTTTTACCTCCTTCTTGAGGGAACTATGATCTACTTTGGGCTTGAATGCACAGGATGAGGAAAGCAGCTCAGAAATCGCGGACTACGAAGAACAAACACGGCAGAAAAGTGCTGTCCTGTCGTGTTTGTTCTTCATTATCCGCGCTTTCCGAGCTGTTTTCCCCATCATGTATAACAGCAAACAACTGGCCCAGAACACCACCTTATTTCAGCTTAAATGCACACTTAATGGAATCACTTTTACAACATAAAGAAAGATACTATGGCCCTTTGTAGGTGTGATAGTGCGTGCTTCAAGGGTGGGCCTTATAATAGATGAAGACGGCCTAGTTCTGAAAGTAAATGACAATGTTTTATTGTGGCTGCCACAACCAAAATGACATAAAAATCAATAACATGGCTAGACATCTTATAAAAGTTATAAGATGAAACCACTTAGCGCAATAAAAGCATCTGGAACAACACTTTCGGGGCTCAAGTCATAGCTAAAGATGAACTAGAGGCAGAATGCATCCAGGACTGCCTCAGCAGACAACGCGGCTTCGAGATCTCACTCCACTGCCACATAGCTGGGCGCCTCAGGAATAATTAGGCTTGAGCTGACAGCCACCGGGTAGATTGCACTGCCTGCCTGGAACCAAGAAAATGTAGAAATCATGTGATATGAAGTTGCAACATACCATCCTCAATTTGAAGAAACTGTGAAGAAATATCAGATTTTTCTAGGACTCATTTGGAGCATTTTATGGGCCACTGCTTCCAGCATTATACAGCATCGACCATACTTACCAGACGTGACCAGTTTAACAATTGACTAACTACCACTGACTAAAATTATCACATGGAGGGTGGCAATCGTAGATTAGCAAGCACTTTGTATTAACCGGTCATGTTTAAATTTGTCACCCCGACTGACTTAGGTGACTAACAAATCTTAGTCAAAGGGGTACAACTACTGTAGCAGATAAGTATATACAAGTGCGGATTGTTGGGGGAGTCGGTATTGTACGTGAAAAACATGATTGCGCTTTAAAACAAGAACAGAGGAAGAACATACACCACAGAGCACTACACCACATTAGCTACTGAGCACAACAGGAGATCTCTATGACCGCCAACCCTAACTGCCGAACTTCGGCAAATATGTAAATATTTTTGCCGAAGTGCTGTGCAAGTTTATGAGTGAATTTATGCTTCATTTAGACATGAGAAGAACAGCACACAAGGAAAAAAACACGGAAAAAGAACACACCGAAAAAGACACACTCAAGCGCCTTGTGTGTCTTACTATTTATTTAGTCGAAGTATACACTCAATTTTCTCTGGAAAATGAACAAACACCACACACACAAAGAAAAGATAAAAATCAAGAACCTCATTTCAAGTGCCTAAATGCGAAGAACATCAAAATAATATATCTGACTACGCTTACCTGCAGTTGCGTCCAAGGTAGCAGGCATCCGGTATTTTCGACGAAATCACCCTGCAACGTTGACGCAGTAGGAAAGAAATATATTCAATCAACTTCAAATGATGCAAACTTAGCCATCTGACTCGCCTATTGCATGATCAGTTCTAAAAATGCCTGATCACACGCAAAAAAAAAAAAAGCCATGACAATTTACTTACTAGTCTCTCTGCCGGCAATAACTTAGTGACCTTATTCAGTAATATACCATTATTAATGTTTGCGAAGCGCACGAATGATTTCTCACTGCCTAATGTCGAACTTCGGCAAATATGTAAATTGTTTTGCCGAAGTAATTTTCCAGACTAAAATTTAAATAGAATTTACGTTTTATTCAGACGTGAGAAGAACAGCACACAAGCACAAAAAACACAAAAAAATAACACCAAAAAGACACACTCAAGCGCCTTGAGTGTCTTGCTCTAATTTATTTACTGGAAGTATGCACTCAATTTTCGCTCGGAAATGAACAAACAGCACACACACAAAATAAACATAAAGATCAAGAGCCCCATTTCAAGTGCACAAGTGGGAACAAGAAAATCAAAATAAAATATCGCACTACGCTTACCTGCAGTAAAGTGTGTTAAGAACTGTCAGGAGATGCGCCCAAGGTAGCAGGCATCCAGTACCCTCGACGAAATCACCCTGCAACGTTGCCGCAGGACGAAAGAAGTATATTCAATCAACTTTAAATAATACAAACTTGAGCCATATCTAACTCGCCTACTGAATGATTAGACTTTTGAAAAATCCTGATCACACGCAAAAAAAAGCAACAAGACAACACTATAGTTGCTAGTCTCTCTGCCAGCAACAACCTAATGACCTTATTCCGTAATATACTCCATTTAATGTTGGCGAAGCGCACGAATAATTTCTAACTGCCAAATGTCGAACTTCGGCAAATATGTCAATATTCTTGCCGAAGTAATTTTCCAAACTAAAATTGAATGCATGTTTTATCTAGACATGAGAAGAACAGCACACAATGACAAAAACACAAAAAAAAGAACACCGAAAAAGACACACTCAAGCGCCTTGAGTGTCTTGCTCTAATTCATTTACTCGAAGTATACCCTCAATTTTCTCTCGGAAATGAACGAACAGCAAACACAAAAAATCAACATAAAAGTCAAAAGCCCCATTTCAAGTGCACATATGAGAACAAAAAAATCAAAATAAAATATCGGACTACTCTTACCTGCAGTAAGCAGTGTTCAGAACTGTCACGAGATGAATCCAAGTTAGCAGGCATCCAGTACCCTCGACGAAATCAAACTAGAACGCTGCCGCAGGAAGAAAGAAATATCTTCAATGAACTTCAAATAATGCAAGCTATATCTAACACGCCTACTGAATGGTCAGAGTTTTAGAAATGCCTGATCACACGCAAAGAAAATGCCATGACAATATAATTGCTAGCCTCGCTGCCTGTAACAACGTTATGACCTTATTTCGTAATACACTACTATTAATGTTTGCGAAGCGCACGAATAATTAGCTCAGACATTTGTATTCGGTATTTCAAGGTAACGTGACATTTTACCAAACTATTTATTAAACCTCGTTAAATTAGAAAAAAAAAACGAAAAAAGGTTGATATTAAAAATCAGTGTTTAACACTGACATTTACAAATATCAACGACGTTGAGAATTAATCGCGTCGGTTCGTCGGTGCCGCCAATGAATGCCTGATCAACTACTGCTCTGCAAAAATTAAACAAAAAAAAAACACCTTATGCGATTTTCAGATATTTGATCAGATCCTGAATTTAACGTTCGACGCGACACACCAACGGCCCCAAAAAAAGAAACCCTCATACCCCTCACGCCTCAAACGTAGGCGACCCCGCATTCAAAAGGCGCCTTCGCCCGGCCGCCCCGCTCGCCGAACCGCCGCTTTCCCACTTCCTCCACCCGCACACAGATGCACCGGGAAAAGCTGCTGGCTAAGCCACTGGTTAGCGTATGTCAACCTTCTAAATGTGCGCTAGTGCAAGCGACAGTCATTCCTGTTCTTGCTCTTTATGAACTTCGATGGTCTAAACCGTGTCTGCGTTCTCGCCACACACTAATTTTATCGAACGCTCGACGCCTTCAAACGTGCCAACATGTCCGCCAACCCTTTGTCAAAGGAAGACGGGGGTCGCCTTCCCGGGCGGTCATAACCGACGCCAACTGCCGCCCGCGCAGAACATTTCCTTACCTGCTTACGGTGCACACGACTTGGATCTTCGACTGAAGTCAATGCACCACTCTCGGTGACCTCGTAAGAAGAGACTGAGCCGAAAAGAACAACAAAGAACGTTCCTGCGCTGGGACTCATCCGTCGAACGTTCGAGAAGAAAGACCGTTATGCAGTTATGACCGGGAACGTCGGCGAGGAAGGCGCCGACGCTCCCGGTCGGCCGGGCAGGCGCTCTCCCACGCATGCGCGAAGAATGACGTGTCATACGAGGAGACCAATTAGGGAACTCGTTTGCGCCTTCCCACAGCCAATCGCAGCGCCCGAGTTCTGGCAGTGTCCATACAGGTGTACCGTCTGGGAGGTAATACTTGCATCCTTGGTGCTCCTTCGCGGCGAACTTCATCTTGTAGCACCGCATTCTCAGCGTCTGCTGCGCCTGAGGAGATAACAAGCGAAGCGCTTCCCATCTGGCCGGGAGGAGGGTGGTAAAGGTGGTCTCTAACCTCCTTTTGGTCCCCTTTTTTCTAAGAGCATACACCAACACTAAGCCCTGTCTCGGAGAGCACGCCAGTGATAAGGTGAACTTCGTTTCTTCAAAGCACGTCTGAGAGCGCTGCAAGAGCGACGCGTGGGCTCGTCGTCACGTGGCTTTTTTTTAATATTTAGCGGGGCTTTTATTTTAGGCCAAGAAATAAAAGCGCGCAAAGTGTATCATGTAGGAAACACCATAAAGCGCGATCTAAACCAACGCGTTTTTCTGCGGGCGTAGGTCATGCGCTTCCATGAAATTGCGTATTTCGTGACGTCGCGCTGTTTTCTTGCGGCTTCCGGGCGCGCATAAGAAAGTTGGATGATTTATACTTTATCCGAACGCGCGCGAAGACGCGCTGTGACGTAGTAGGGCGCTCCTCTCCCGGCCAATCGGGTGAGGGCACCAGTTCTGACTCTGCGTTTATTCGCCTTGTGGCGCAGATGCTCTCCGCTCTCCCGAAGGCGCGCCGTCCTAGCCAGCGTGCATAGTTGTTACTTAGAAAGCGCCACGGGAACAGCGAAAACGTCACGAAATACACAATTTCCGGGAATCGCACGGCCTACGCGCCCACAAAAACACGTTGGTTTGGATCGCGCTGAATTGTGTATTTCTCAATGCGCTCAACAACTTTCGTATTCACACTCGGCTCTTAAACAAACAATTAAAAATATAGCTAATTAGATTTACCTGACTAAATATCTAGGCAGGCTAAAAAAAATCGTGCATTTTTACAAACGCTTCTCAACAATGTACACTTAATTTCACTTTCGCAGAGCGCTTCGTTTTGTGTGTGTGTGTGTAAGGTTTGATTCTAGTTATATCAGACAAGCTGTATTAATATATATATATATATATATATATATTTATATATATATAACTCCTGAAAAGCCTGGCCAGAAGGGGATTTTGATAGCGTCATTTGAGCGATCCTCAACCACTGGTTCGTTTGGAGCAATATCCTGCATTTTGCAAGGGGTTCAGCTAGTGTCCCGTTGCGGTCAAAGTGGAAGCACCCACAATACTAGCCAATACGATATGGCTTTACTTGTACTCAAAACTCGTCCAAAAACCTATAGGAGCGGCGTCGAACGGTCTCATTGACGCCCCAAGCGGATGTGGAGTTTTTTTGTTTGTTTTTTTCCGAGCAGACGACGCAATAGAAAAGAATAGGCTCCACGACGTTCTAAATGTTGACAAGTTCCATTTTCCTAGTCTAAAATCCGAAACAAATATTTATGCTCCGTGCGGCTGGACGCCGGTTTCCATTCATCTCAACTACAACGGCAAATTATGGCGCGCTAAGAAACAGACGTGTATGCATTGTTAAGTATGCTCAAAGCCGTTCAGAATATTACGTACGACTGGTTCTGGATGTGAGAGGTAGAACGCGATACTCTTGACGTGTCGCCTTCTCAGAATGCGTGATCACAAAAAATATCCCCGAAACATCGAGGTCAGCGCGTCAGTCGACCCAATAGATAACTGTAGAGTGCCTAGCAGCCAGCGGAAGCCAACCAGCAGCAGACGTGTTCACAAACAAGCACACAACCACGACACAATAAAAGTGAGAAAAACAAATGATCATAGAAACAATTTACAAACATTGCAGGAGTGAGAATAGGGCGCAACTTAAAACAGTAGAGGCATTTTAGGGGCTTCATTACAAACCAAAACATAAAGTAATCGCGGATAAAAAACCAAGTTTGCAGACGGCGCGAATCCCTCGGCGTTCAAAAAAAAAAAAAAGAGAATCAAAAGAGTCTAAAACATACAAAATGAAGCAATAATAAAAATAAACAGCGTGATGTTCGAACACGGGGTCTAGGAAAAAAGAGACAGTACGTGAAGACAAACAGAAAGACAGACGGATGAAAAGACGCCGCAGCGCAATGGCGTCTGGACGAAAAAAAAGTGATGTGCAATTAGAAAGACGGACTGAGCAGCGAGACCGTCCTCCAAGTGCTTGTGTTTATCGTGCCTAAATGAAGTTATATATCGACTGGATGTGGGCATTGTACTATTGCAAAATTTTTTATTTTTATTTGCGCTATTACGCTCTATTTTTTCGCATGTTTGAAAAGTGGCAGGTATTCTTCGATCCCTCATGAGGGTAGCCCTCGTGACCCTCGTGAGGGTGACAACTCGTAGCTCTCGTGAGGGTAACCCTCGTAATTCTTAAGAGGGTAACCCTCGTGACGTCACACGTGACGTCACGTGTGACGCCACTATTGGAAACGTAACTTAGCGTTCCTGAATTTTTTTTTTTTTAAGTGATCTGTTATATTTGGTGCCGTCAGTTGTTTTGTTGGTTTGTCCCCATCGTTAGAGGTCCGGCGTCGTGTCTTCTGTGGGGAGTGGTGGTGTGAAGAAGGGTTCCCTTTTCTTCCTTCTTTTTTCAACCCTGTATAAAGGGTCCTGCAGTGTCCTCAATAAAGGTTTAGCTTTCTTTGAGACGTTCTTCTCTTCCTTGTCGTCGACTTTTAATGCCTCAGTTTCGGGCTTTTCACCACAATGTTTAAGATACACCAGCGTACTTGCATTCCTGCGTTCTGCTCATTAATATTATGCGCATGCTGATCTGCGTAAATTTCTAAGCCCAACAGTTTGGAAATGAAGGACTTTTAGCCGGTGCAGTGATCGGTATTCTTGTGTATGGTGGGTGCTTTCCCCACTTTCCAAACCAACGAATAAGCAGATGCTCTGCAAAAAAGATAGCATTTTGGGTTGTGATATTGCAAACATTGGAAGGTGTGTAAGCATATGACCCCGAGCTCACGAGTGCTAATAGAGCATAAACATTAAAAAGCAACAAAAACAAAAAAAGCGCGCACCTTCATATTCTTATAAAGACGATAACATTGCTTTCATTACGGGTTTTTATAACTTTTTTTTTTCTTTCACACATTTATTGTTCGTGCTCATTGTGAGTAATCTTTATATTGCTTACAAATCGAGAACACAGTGTACAAGCTCCACAGCTCAGCACGGGCGCCTTCGTGGCTTCGGATATAGATCAAGACATGCGCCATATTCAGAAACGCTGCAAATGGCCACGTCCTGCAGCCTCTTTCTGGTATGGTTTATGTTTCCGGACAACTTTCTGCGGCATTTCAAATGTAAAGATCCAGCCTTAACAGCTTTGAGCTCCGCGAGTGCAGGGGTATTGTTAGGTTTGGCTTCATAGCTACGGACGTTTTCCGTCAAGTAAACGGCTCGCGGCAGGCGCCGTTTGCATGCCATATAACTTGGCCAAAATGGGATTGCAAGAAAACTGCGAGAATAGGCCTTTCTCCGAATTACTCGAGCGTCAATAAGAATGCCTGAAACGTAGGCACATGCGCTGCACGCGCTGGCGTTGGTAGCAGAAAGAGTTCGAAGGCAAAAATAAAAATAAATGGAACTTTGTACGTGCGCTCGTCAACGCCTTATTTTCTTATTTACTTCATAGGTTTTATGCGGGGAAGACGAGCGTGTGCAGCACGTGTACCTGCGTTCCCAACTTACGCATTCGTGCTTCGTCGATTTAGCAAAAAAATGGGTCTCAGCAGCCGGATGCCCTGGCAACCCGCAATGCCTCGCCGTGGCGTGCCCTCCTTTCACTTTTAAGAGGTAGGCGCGGTAGATGCATCCGGCTATTAGCTAGCAACTGTATCCCAGCCCAAGCTGCCCCACGTGACCTCGAGCTTTATAAATCGCAATGTCGAACAAAAAAGTCACATGCTCTTGGTGCTAGAGCGACTCCGATGGCTCGTAGCGTCCGCTTGTGCACCTCAGCTATTCACGGGCCGATCTTCTTTATGCGTTTGCAAATTCCATGGACTATTGCATCACACGGTATAAGCGCGTAAACTATACTCAAGGCTTAATTATGATGGACTAGCCTACCATAGCTCTATTTCATCCTAAGTGCGAGCGGATCTGAAAACACGAGCGCAGTCTTGCTACTGCCTGCACTGACGTCATACCAGCTGGCACTGCGGTAGCCTTGCTTCGGAGCACGTACACTGGCAGTTTACATATTGTAGCACCGAATTGGTTTGGTTGGCATCAACACGTTGGAATTACCACCAGTATGACGTCACTTGGGCGACTCGTGTATACCGCAAACTCGGTCGAACTTGCGTGTCGTGGCGTTTTCAGCTTTTGCCGCCGTAGAATTAGAGCTGAGAATAGGATGAGCGAATGCTTATGGCGCGTAGGTTACGTTTCCGCTATAAATATAAAACATCACTCCCCATTTTAATGAACCATTACCGGTCAGACCTGATATAAGGTACAACGGTGGCAATGTTTATATATGACGGTTTATTGATGCTATTTTTGCTGTTTTCAGGACTACATTTGCCGGTGGGCCCTGACTCCTTTTCGCAATGCAAGGCCTAATGAAGATAACAATATTTGGCACGGTAATGATTGCATACGCAATTCAAAGTGGTAAGATACATACTCAATTCAGGATTAATCGAAATGCGGTGTTTTGTGTTCATATCGTATACGATATATCAAAGCTCCATTTTTAACAAAATATTTGCGATTCTCGCCAAGTCTGAATTGTGCCAGTCGTCATGGGTAAAACGTCCAACACACCTTTTCAAATCCATATTCCCCTTGCTCAAGTCATGAAATAAAATTATATATATATATATATATATATATATATATATATATATATATATATGCCGTAGGATTCTGCAAGGTCACTTTTGAAAATTATTATAGGGTGTCACTTGACGAAAATCTGAATTGCTGATATTTATTTTTAAATTTAAGCATTCGCCAAAAACTAGGTTCAGGCGGCGGTGTTAAAACAGCATTGGAAACCTGCAGGTGCAGCGTGGTTGTGTGAACTGAACATCGAAGTCTGTTCTGAAATTTCACTATAAAAATACGCAAAATACATTGAAACAATCGACTATATCTGAATAATGGATGTTCGAAGCAGCGATTAGCATGATGTCCGCTATCTCGTTGTTCCTGTGCACATTTAATTTTTAAATTCCAATCGTATTTTGGTTCTTCATTGACTTGATTGTGTTCATTGTTCAGCGTCATTGGCTGTCTCGGTTTTGTACAAAAAATAAACTTGAAATTTTTTAAAGTTACTTAAACAAACAATAAAAAACTTAAGAAAGTGAATAACAAATAAATGACTAATTTGCCAGAATCAGCTATCGATAAGTACGTTTACACCAGACAAAAATAAATCAGATTTAAAATAACCTCTTGTGTACCGTTCAGATGTGCAAGTTGGCGAATGCATCACTAATGCTCAAACACGGTATTTAAAACAGACTTGGAAGTAATCCGTTACAAGTAACAGCATTACTTGTAATAATTATTTTTCTTGTATTTTTGTAATTAATCCGTTAGTTTTTTTCAAAAATGTAATTTGTAATTACTTGTTACAATTCTTTTGCCCCTTAATGGGGGAAATAGAGCGGAAGAAGGACGACGCAACGGCCTTCGCGCTTTTATCATGGCAACACAAGACGGGGGTCCGCTCACGAAGAAAGTGCTGGCGAGGGAAAAGAACGAAATTCACTGCAAGCAGGAGAGCCCAGCCAGAGCCCGTTTCTGGAGTCATTCGTACGGTCAGCCAAGCTGGGGGGATTCGCCTCTCTATATAAGGGCAACCTATCTTTCGACTTGTATGAAAACGAACGGACGGCTTCAAGCGCACAAAAGAGCAGAAAACTAATGACTCGGAAAACCTCCACGTGGAGGCCATGAGGAGTAGGAACGTGGACACTGTGACCGTGGTGCATATGTACGCTCGCCCCCACCCCCCTCTTTTCTCTACTTTCCACTTCACCCCCTGTATTTTGTCCCCAAATAAATAATCGGAATTATTGTTCTGTCACAAGAAGCCATTCTTTGCTTGTCGATGTTTCTGCCTACACACGCCCACCCCGCAAGCACACACTAAAAAAAAACGAACTGCAACTAGACCATGCCCTTGCTCATCTTTGACAGCGCTGTGAAAGCTAAATACTGGCTGGACCAACCAGCTATGTGGCTTCTGTCCCTTCGCACTAGCACTAGCGGATGTGCAAGGCAGAAAAATAAAGAAGCGATGGCAGCTGCTCATTGGGGCCAGAAATTATTTAGTACCAACACTACTGTCAGTTTAAACGGTAACTTTCGACAGCAGGCGATAAGCTGGCGGGCGAACACAGCCAAAACGGCTTCGGAATCGGAAGCTGAATCAATAATTTTAGAAACGAGAATGTTCGGTTTCCGTCAGCGGATTGTGCTTACGGGAACTCACTCCGACATTTTAGGGAAAGGGGACACAGCCCGAGTTTTCTGAGAATAAATAGTGGCTGACTTAGACACAGGAGTTGAGACAGCGTAAGGCGGCTGTTAACGCGTGAGAGTCATTGAAGTCTGCTGTTTACTGACAATTCTGCTTTTGTAATAATTTCTAAACGACAAAATTAGTTTAGTTGAAAGATTGTGCAATCATATTTCGTGTGGAGTTTTGGTTTTTGGTTTTAAAGAGTTTGATGATCAAGAAAGAAGATCAAGTGGGCCACGGCCGGATAACAACCTTCAACAAGCAGGAATTTGTTTTACATCTTCCCAAACGCAAGTGCCGCACCTAGGTCTGATAGCCAGTCGGGTTTAATGGGCAAACCAGCCCCCATTTAGGCAACATAAAGTAACCATTAGAAAAAGCACATCTTCTTGAAAGTCATATATTAAAGTTTTCTGATGCCATATTTCGAATGATGTGCGTGCCTCCGCCGCCCAAGTTCATTTGTCGCATGTTCATGGAATTCAGTTCTGTCCCGGGTAAACAGCGCTGGACTCGTTTATATCGAATATCTGTTCAAGTCCTTTAAAGCTTTATAGACTCATCCTCCTAAAATTATTATCATAAAATAATGGGTAGGTATAGTACTGATTGCGTTTTATTTTTGATGGGGCCCAAAATTCCCCCTTCAAACACACAGTAGATATTGCAGGTGTTTTGCGTGTTTCTTAAAGTAACGCAACGTTACTTGATTACTTGAGTAAAGTAACGAAGTAATGAATCAGTTACGTATTGCGGGGGGTAGCTTGTAACGGTAATCAATTACTTCTTAGGCCAAGGAATTGTAATTGCAATGAATTACTTTTTGGAGTAACGAGCAAAGTCTGATTTAAAATAATTATGTAAATAATGTTTAAGATTTCAGTGAATAAACTCTAGAAAAAGTCCCGGATGCTAATTATTTAGGCGGCATATATTTATATTTAGCCCCATGGATTAAGAGTCGCTTACCATGGTGCCTTGTGCCCTTCCACATTCTCGTGCCACCAATGTTTAGGGTCGCGTGCAACAGCAGTTTTGGCTCTAAAGCTATCTGATGGTGACTGCGAACGCGAATATTCACCGTCGTGTTGATTGTTTCTATGCGTAGGCTCAACGGCAACGTGGTGCTACAGTTGAATATGTGATTCACATAAGGCTCATATATACAACAGAGCTCAATCGGAATCCTCGCGTCTTGTCGATCACGGGAGGATTACCTTTAATTCAAAAGATGGTAGTTATTTAAAAAAAAAAATTAAATTAATATTTTGTGGAAGGGAAGTGCTTGCGCGAAAAATGTTTTACTCGGCGTCCAGCCGCTTCATCTCACTAAAATTGTTTATACCTTTGTTTTGTCACATCTATTCAAACTCCGCGGCTGAAGCTTTTCTTTTTTTGTGTGTGTTCGTCAAAGGTTGTGAGAACATACTTTAGCGATATTCAACTTCATGCGTTTAGCTAGTCTACGTTCCAGAATACTCGAGATTTGTATGTACAGTACCTTTATAGGGATCACAGAACCATACAAAAGCACCAGCCTAAATTCTACAGAGGCAGACCCTTTGTCTCAATACCAACATAGTAGAAAAACCCGGAGACAGGGAGCTAAAGAGGACAACATCGTCTCTCACTTTTTCTTGTCCTTTTAAGCTTGTTGCCTCTTGGTTTTTCTTCTATGATTCGTCACCTGCTCGCCCGCGTCTTTACTCTAATGTCTTCAAACACCGTGAGTGATACAAATATTGCCTCCGAATAATCTAGTGACTAAAGCTATCATCCTATTCAGTTCGTATATGAGCACTATTGCTTCTATTTAAAGTCCATATAATAAAAATTTAATGTACGCATAATTAAATACTAAGTTATGTCGCTCATAATAGGCATCTCCAGATGCTGCCAACATTTGAAACTGTTAATCGACTTCCAATGAATCTTAAGGGGGTTAAGTTTGCTCCTGTACAAACTTTTTGACATTACCCATGCTAATAACGATGATTGTCTGCCTTGCCAAGGAGTAGAGGAACGCGGAGGTGAGGCCTTTGAAGGCTGTGACTATTTCTACAATTCCAGAGACTGCTTTGCGGTCCCCCAATCTATTTTCAAGTCAAAAAGAGGATCTTGAAGGAAGGCGTGGTGCTCTGCAACATGCAGGACGGCGAAGTCAAAAGGCAGCCCTAGTGGCGAACCCAAAAGAAACCAGGATAATTACTTTGCGAGACTATTTTTAAATATAAAAAATAGACAGCCTTATTAAGCTTAAAGCGCTGTAGGTATTAAGAAGACATTGGATATTATGTCTGACCTGTATGACGAAGCTCTTAAGCACATGTGCCGTCAAGATAAAGAAATAAGTGACCCCAAAGAATTGGAAACTATTAAAAACCGAGAACGATTCAATGAGACCACCCGCTCACGTAGGCGTTCAATGATATTAAATGGCAAAATATAAAATTAAATAGTAAGTTTCAAGTCATATCTGCATCTAAAAATTAATATCTTTGGTCGATTGCCAATGAGGTGGCAGCGAAAAGAATTGTACATCTCATGGTGACCAATGTGGTTCCAATGCAAAGGTTTCCGGCAGCTAGATACAAGGTGCTTGGTATCACGGTTAGTTTTGCGAGGCAATCGGTGCATTCATTCTTTAGAAGAAATGTGACCTGAGTAGGTCTGAGGCCTATTGCTACACTATTGAGAACATGACGAAGAAAAACAGGATTTTACTTGTGGTTTCCAATGACTGGGCACAAAATAATGATTACAACTGCGCCTGGCAGAATTATGTAAGGTTTTATATTGGACCGAAGGACGGGTCGAGACCGCTTCCTCTTGCCAAGTGAAGGCGACCTTGGTAATATTGTGTAATTCTTGCTGACCCTTGCTTTTGCATTAGTTTTCATCCTTGATAATTACAAGTTCGGTTTATGTTATGCCATCTGATTTTGGAAATGCTTTTTTAAAGTGAATTTGCACAATTTGTAACAATATTTCACTTAATTGCACAGTCCGCTAAAAACAAGATACTCAACCTGAAGTACTAATCGCTCAGTTCAAATGTGCATTCGATGTGTTAATTTTAAGGAAGTCTTGGTACGTGGAAAAAAGCACTGTGTCTAACCAACCTATATATAGCTTATCGTTTTCTAAACCGAATCAGCAGTCGGCTTGGTGTCTTTCCATTCAGTAAGCCATACGATACTGTTGAAGAAACTGTACAGCCTAGGGTTTCGTGGTTCATTTTTTTTGCCTTCTTAAAAACTATCTTTCTCATCGCTCTCAACTGGTGTGCGCATCTGGATTTCAGAGTTCTCGAACTGAACTAAAAGCGGGAGTACCACAGGGATCTATTCTATCACCTCTTTTGTTTAATATTTTTGTCAATGACATCGCCACCATGGTACCGGAATGTAAGCTCTATCAATACGCGGACGACACTGTAATTATTACCCAACATATCAACTATGCCAATTCCATCAGCCAGTTGCAATCTCAAGCCATAGCAATTATTGACTGGTTCAAAAAAAAACCTTCTTGATATAAATGTTAAAAAGACAAAACTAGTATGCTTCTATAATCCACTCAAAACAGTCACTCTCAATATTCCATTAGTTCTGCACTCTTCTTTCTGTCATCAATGCAACTGCATTCCGGTTGAGTATACAGGTAGTGTGAAGTATCTAGGCATATATTTTAATAGCGGTCTGAAATGGAATGATCATTTTACATACATCGGTAAAACACTGAGAAGCATTAGTTGCCTATTATATAATACAAAATATTTTTTTCCTGTATCTGTTCGAAGAATGATTGCCCATTCACATGCATATAGCGTCCTTCGCTACTCCATCACCGTTTTCGGACATTCTTTTGACTATTGGAAAACCAAAGTGGACTGTATCCTGAAAGCTATCCTGAAAAGTGTCTCTTATAAACTTAAAATACCTGACAATACTAATCTTTTTGAATATTTGCAACTACCTAACTTCCAAACCCTTTATGTTCATTCAGTGGTATTGCAGCACTTTTGGACCTCTGATTTCAAAATCTCAAGCCCACCCTCATGTGATCTTCGACATACGCACCCTTTTCACATACATCTTTCCCGCACTCGTTATGGCGAAAGTACGCGTGCGTTCTATTTGCCATATATTTTTTCTCACTTGACACCTGAACTTCTAAACCAAACATCCTTGGGCAAAGTTAAAAAAATGCTTAGAGGTATTTCGTTTTAATAGGAAACTATTGGTTTCGGTCTCTATCCTGTTTATTTATATTGTTGACGCATTTTGCTTAGTAATGTGTGCCACTTTTAAGCGCCTGCCTTTCTGGTACATTAATGAATATTCTGCTGTTTGTAGGACATTTTAACAGAAGACACCTTCCGTAAATTTTTTTCGCAAATTTTCCAGTTTTGTGGTATTTCATTTTGCTTTCACATTGCTCTTGATTTTTGTTTTAGTATGTGCATAACATCTTGTCGCGTAATATCTTCACGTTATAACTTGAGTAACTAACGTCATAGAATTGTGTTTATATTTCTCTTTTTCTCTGTTTTCTATTATTGTATTTTCCGTAGCTACACAGCTACATGTCGTTTTTTTTATGGGAGGATGGTGTCGCACAAGCCTCCTGTTGGCTTTGGTGCATCCGCAATACTATACTTTTCTTTGCTGGTAGCAATAAACAATTATTATTATTATTATTATTATTATTATTATGCATTAATCGAAACGTGCTAGCCGGTTTGTTACCGCACTCCAGAAGGAAACCTTCTGAGTGTTTCTTTTCTTGAATCAGTTTTGGTAATTTCATGAGAAAATAAAGACAACGTCATTATGGGCGGCGATCTTTAATTAAAACATTCTTTTTGACCGTCCTAGAAAGATGCAATTTGAGCAGATTATCCAGCAATGGTCTATATGCGAAATTGCTGAAACGTCTGGAAGTGGACTGTGCGCTGCCATCTTTGTTCGGTCGAGATTCTCTGCTGTTTGTCGATTCCGTAGCGTTGTCGTTAGCAATCGAGGCCTACTGCTCACCTTCAACGATCCTCACCCACAACTGCGAGCTAAGGGCTAGTATAGTTTTACACTCGTCCTTGCCCATGTACGTGCTTGTCAGCCAGCCGGTCCTTGGTTTCTCGCCGTAACCAACATGGCGCACGTACACTTAAGTTCGAAATCTAGATTTGAGTGCCAGCAAAGGCACTGGCGCGGGCGCCTGGATTTAGAAAGCGCATTCTCTGCGCGTGTGCTTGTGCGAGAGAAAGATTCTTCGGAATTACGCTTTCGCGCCCTGGACTTTTGCGAGCGCTGAAGTCAACTGGTCAGTCGGAGCATTTTCTTCGGCGCCCAGACTGGATGGCACTGTGCTGTTCGCATATGGTGTATTGGGATTTATGAATATGAGCATCTCACCTACCTGAATCACTCCTTCGTCTACTTTTGTTGCTTGACCAATTCATAACCAATATGCATACTTCACATTTTAAAGCCAGAGTAATGAGTACCGACAGAAGTGATCGTAAAAAATCACATTGCATAAGAAAGACCCTGAACCATTATTTTTTCAAGAAATTACATCCAACAACCTGGACACCTCCAGACAGAAAATCCACCACCTTGATTGATGTGATGTCTTTCAGAAAACTGTCGGAGATCATGCCTACATATCCTTATCTAGGTTTCCACATGTGGACCAGGAACGCTTTCCTTATATGTTACATCGGCTGAACAAAATAATTCGCAAAATTTAGATCACCGCAGAACTATTGGGCAAAATCAAAGAAAGTGTAGATTATATGCCACCTTCGCAAAATCGCAAACTCTTGATGTGCTTAAAGCTCTCAAATTACCGGGTATTGGTGAAAAACCCAAATCCGGCTTTTCGCATCACAAAAATCAACTAAAAAGGGCGGAGTGCTTAAGCTCTGTCAGAACATAGCCCCAACCATTCGAGCAGGATCCCAAAGTTTCAACACCAACCGTTCTTTTATTCAAAAGTTACAAGCAATTTTCTAAAGCTTTGAATGGTAAAATGTCGGCCGACGAAGCTCCCCAAAACATGGAGCCCTATGGCGCCAAAAACCGAAAACCGGTGAAAATGGGTCACAGCGAAAAACATTTTCGCTTATTTTTCAGATTTCATTTTGCTTATAACTCCCAAAATAATGCGAACTTTCGAAACAAGTCTTTCCTCCATAAACTACGTCCTATGAGCTCCGTTTCAGCGCAGTTATAAAGCCAGTCCCAAATGATTAGAAGGCCCATTTAAGAGCAGAAATTTCAGAGTGTGGTAGTCAAAAAAAAAAATAACCAGCAACATAAATAATGTCGCAAGGGAAGATCTTGTAAAACTCAGGGGAAGCGTGATGCCTACCAAAGTTTTAACGCAAATGCAGAAACACCGCTTCAGGAACAGAACTAAATTGTAGAACGGGTTTACTTGGAGCTCTTCGTTTTCAGTTGTTGAAGACTGCTGCGGGAAGATGCACTTTGCACATCCTTTGTATGTGGTGCATGGGCTGAGTTAGTTAGTTATTCATTTCTGGTATAACCTTCTATGTTCAGCTGGTTGCGCCCCAAAAGCTTTTTATGGCTTGCGAGCGGAACATATTACGGGGACAACCACGTGGCCAATGGAAGCAGGAGCACTAAAAAACTTTCAGCCTTTCCACTCTGTTGAAGAAAGAAGACCAGCGGAGCTTTACGATGAAATGTAATGGCCGGCCGCAAGTCGGCAAGACAGAGTGGAAAGGCTGCCGCCATCTATGAGCGACGGCGGCAACCAGATAGGTGGCTAGCCGCCCTCGCTCATAGATGGCGGTAGGTGTCCAAATTTTGGTGTCTTCATTTCTTTGCGGGGGACAGGATCCTGGGAAAACTAGTGGTTAACAGCTCCGCTGTAAAAATTATTAGACACTAGAGCTAGTTCACTATTATCTTAACATTATCAGCATCATGTATCTTGGGCAATATGGTTGTTGTTTAGAAGGTGCATCCCTTCTCTGCTTTGTTATTTTGATATCGGACTCTTATTTGATGTGATCTTGCGTGGTTTTGTTGTTTTTGCATGATACAGTTGTATGGCTACTACATCGATGTTCGGTGATTTGTATCTTATGTTTTGGCACCGTGCGTGTTAGCGCCGAGCTATGTGCTGGTCTCTCCTTGTGCTATTTAAATGCATAGGATGGGCCCAATTTATGTTTATCTTTCAATCAGGATTAAACTTACGGCAATGCTCAAAATAGCTGTTAAAATTAATGCACTTCACGAATGTTGTTCCCATATTACTTTGCAGGAGTGCTGTCGCAATGGCCCCCCTCTTCGTCCCCGTGCTATGATGACATTAAGAGAGTTGGGGCAATTTTTTGCACAATCACTGGACAGAATGTAAGACTTAGGGGCCATCATATCTGCTAAACTAGACCAACAATATAATTTTATAAGTTTTGCTCCGAAGGTCATTCTTTCTTGTCAAGAGGTTTCACTCAGATATAGATCATCCTCAGATGTGCGCGCCATGTAGTAGCTGTTGCGCCAGTTAACCGAGTTGGCCATTGTTTGTACTCGCTCTCTGAGCACGCATCGGGCACGAGGGTTACGTCACCTTTCGGCGTAAACTCGGATCCAATCACACTCTTCGTTCGTGTCCAAGCAATGGCGGACGCCAATGTTGCTCGATCGAATTTTGAGGGCGGTCTTTTGGGATGCTCAGGTATAGCTTCAAATAATATGCCCTAGTAAGATTTTTAGCGATGGAGTGTCAAGAAAGCTAAGATTTCCTGGCTTGACTTTGTACTTTTGATATTTTGAGTGATGCGGCATCATTTGATTCGAACCCCTCTTATCATTTTTCTACTCCCTAACGTGTTTTGTTTGCAGCTAGATTCTTTTTGCGTCAGTGATAGACGTCCTAAGGGTGTATTACAGCACGCACCATCGAACCAGGTGTCAGATCTACGAAAAGATGCTTAGGCAACAAAAGCCTACCCAGAATTGTTTTTTTTTTTTTTTTTAAGTTGGGCACAATGTAAGAAGTTCTCAGTTCGGTATTTACGAAAACAATTATACCGGGTGTGCGCGCCGGTTCCAGCAGCCATGACAGGAGAGAAAAATAAATTGCGGTTCTCCTATGTTTTTCTTGTGTTTCGGTGGTTCCGTGACAACTCTTGGTTCCCTAGAGAGTAAGTTTGTGAAAGCTGAGCTCTAGAAATGCCCCAAATTCGTGATTTTATTTTACCGGTATGAACCGGCACGAACAAAACATCACAAGAAAAAGACACGGTAACTAAAAGTTCACGCTGGGAATAGACACACGCATGTTCAACCGTAGCGTCGGAACAGCCCTGTGGGACTGAGTCATGATCACTGTTTCATGGCCGATTTTCTGTAATTGCTTCTTCTAACGACGGGGGGACTAGACAACCGCAACCTGGCTGTTGAAGTGACATTCGGCGTGAAATCCTGCATTGTGTAGTTTCCAAGAAATCCGCTAGCTAAACCATGTAAATGATTATACTCCCGTTATATTATAATGAAGGGACATACTAAAAAGTGTGTGTTTCACACGTTGAAGACTATAAAAAGAATAAACAAGTAAGACGACAACGACAGAACAACACTTTTCACGATGTTTTTGTGCCGTCTTCCTTTTACATGTTTATCCTTTCTCCAATCGTGTCCCGAAAAAAAAAATTCTTTATTCATTAATATCCAGATGTTAAGAAACTATAACAAACAGCTCACATTTAAGATCTACAAACCACTTTCTTTCTCAAGTGTTCAACATGCCGAATATCTGGCATTATTTAATCTTAGAGTAATGCACAAAGATTAACATTTTCCACTAGTCAGTTTTTAGAACCATGTTTTTGAGGGTCTGCGTGTTAGCCTGCTTATAGCCTTCACTAGTAATGCGTTTTAAGAGCTACAAGGAAAACGGATTATTTCGTTTTAAGTTCTCCTCCTCTATAGTATGTCGACACTGTTGGCTCTGTTCTAATTGAAAGATGAAGAAGACGAGCGGGATCGAAAGCGCAAATCTTTGTGAACGAGATGAAGCCGAAGAGTAAAAGAGAAAGGTCATCATGACCAAATCGACTATCTTTCTGCCTCTGTTTTTATGAGTTCCGTAACATTTGGTGCCGAAACCCGGGACCCTTGTGCATCACAAGGCCGCCAGCTACACGCCAAAGAAAGACCAAGCCTACAGCTTCGACGGACTTTGACGAATCATAGGCAGAAGCAGACCACTGGGCAAAGAAATAAAACGGAGCATCGAAAGACACTACATTGCATCGTAACTACTCATTGGCAATGGAGGGGCTGAAGGCTAGGCGCTCGGGTCGACGGGCACAAAACACCAGGATTATGATTACGGACATCGAGTTCTACAGAATCCCAGTCCGGACATTGCTAAAGTCCGTTCGATCAAGGAAAGGCTCACTACCAAAAACGCAGAGCTTCTGCAAATGAACGGTGAGCTAGAGCCACTCATTCCGGTAGAGCAGTTGGAACAGGAGTGTATCGCTACTGCTGAATATCAAGACGATGCAGTCATAATACTCAGCGAACTCCAAAGCAAAATTGAAGCCCTGGAACCTCGGAGAATAAAAAATTCAGTGGCGAATATGGCAGCACAGGCCGTCATTCAAGACAACTCAGTAAGTCGAGGACCAAAGCTCCCAAAGCTTGAACGGTCCACTTTTGAGGGAGAGCTAAGCAACTGGCTAGCATTCTGGGAGCAGTTCGATGGCGCAATTCACAATAATCCAACATTGGCATCCACAGATAAGTTTCACTACCTTCGTCGGTGGCTTACTGGAGATGTGGCAGCAGCAATAGCCGGCCTACCAACGACGGAAACATGCTATGCTGAAGCAATCACCATTTTATAGCAGCGGTTTGGAGACCAGAGACAAATAGAAAGACTGCATCTTATGGCCCTTGGGAATCTACCACAAGTTGCGTCTGCCGGCGGTGTTAAAGGCCTGAGAAACCTATACGACACCACCCAGCTCTACATTCGATGCCTCAACTCTCTGAAGGTACCCACATCAAGTTTCCCAGTTATGCTGTGTGACATCCTTGTCAGGGCGTTACCCTACGAGATTACAGTCGAATATCGCAGACAACTCAGCAACATGACTTTCGGTAACTCTTCAGCTCTAGACCAAGAGCACGGTCCTACAGCTTCAACTTCAAGGTCACCAACTATTCCGTCGGATTCAGTTTCAGAGCTGAATGGAATGCTTCGCGTTTTGCGCGAGGAAGTGGAAAGCCGAGAAAGAAGGGGGCTCGAGTACCGAAGAACCAAGAATGAGACAAAGATGAAGTTGCTTCCATCTGCATCCGCTCGGTACAGCACCACCAATGCAAAGGCGGGTGAGTGCTACTTTTGTTATTCCAAGAAGCACGACATACCATCTTGTGATTGCGACAAACAGCAAGCTGAAAAAACTACCCTGCTGTCATCGAACTTTAGGGGTTTTCGATGCACACTCAAGGGTCACCGGGAAAAAAATTGCCGAAGAAAACTGAGATGCGATATGCGGAGGTAGGCACGCAACCACAATGTGCGATCCTGCGTTCGTCAAACAGAAAAAGGAAGGTTCATCTGCAGGAAACGAGACAATTTGTGTTTCTGCATCCCGCGCGGCCACACGCTCCGACAAAAAGACAAATGATTGAATATACCTACAAACGTTCAAGGCGTGGGCGGTCACTAACGAAGGTACCATATATGTCAAATGAATCTTCGACGGAGGTAGCCAACGCTCATTCATTAAAAAAGAGCTAGCACAACGTCTTGGATTGAGGGTCCTTCGGACAACACGGATTGCTCTGAAGACTTTCGCCAGTCCTAATACAAAAGTTATAGAGCACAATTCCGTTGTGGAGGTAAAGCTCAGAAGCCAATTTAACAACATTGAAATATCGTTTGAGGCTATTACCATCCCAGTCATCTGTCAGGACGTCTCTACACCATCAATCGACACCGCATTTGTGCGACAGCTTCGGCAGGACAAAAAGGAACCTGGCGGACGATGTAATCTTTTCAGGTATATAATTAGTTCCCGGGATAAGTCTTCTGGTCGGTTCTGACCAATTGTGGAAGTTCTGCACAGGAAAGGTAATGAGATGCAAACACGTAGATGGTTTGGTGGCGATCAATACAAAACTGGGCTGAACGCTGCAAGGTCCTTCAACACAAGTCGGAAAGCTTCTAGAAGATTCCTGTCTTATGATATGCGTCCTTGGAGCGCAGACAACTGACGCCAAGGCAGAAGAGACGCTGAAGGCCTTCTGGGAACTAGACAGAACGGGTTTCGCCGAACGCGAATCGGACGACACGGATGCAGAAACCATCAGTCGTTTTGAACAGACGATCGTTGGGAAGAACGAACGATACGAAGTGGCTCTACTATGGAAAGAAGGCGCTATTGATCTGCTGCCAAACAATCGCAAAATTGCAATTTCACGTCTGGAAAGTCTATTGAGGATACTTTCGACAAAAGAAGGATTGTTGCCGTGGTATCATGAGATAATTAAGCAGTACCTGCTTAATGGGGATGCGGAAGTGGTGCCAGGCAGAAAAGAAGATAACAGAGCGAAGGCCATCTAATACATGCCGCACAAAGAAGCATTACGAGAAGATTCAACGACATACAAAGCTAGGGATAGTTTTTGATGCATCTCCTCACGCCAAAGGGTACAAGTATTTAAATGAGTGCCTGGAAACAGGGCCAAACTTGAACCCCGAGCTTCTACAAGTCCTACTCCAGTTCAGATATTACCCGATCACTGTGACTGCCAACATTGAGATGGCATTTTTACAGATTGGTATTCGTGAAGAGGATCGTGATACCTTCAGATTTCTTTGGTTTGCGGAAGAGCCAAGTTTTCCTCTGAAGGAGAAAACATACAAGAATGGAGGATGACCGGAGTAGCTTACGGATCTCCATCAAGTCCATTCATGCTCACGGCCACTATCCATCACCACCTGAAGCTGGTGTGCGAGCAACAGCCAGTGTTAGCATACAAACTAAGAGCTTTATTCTACGCCGATGACCTACTTCTTGGAGCTGAGAGTGTAGAGGAGGCTGTGAGACTATACAAAATGTCTACTGACGCTATGAAAAACGCTGGATTGATCTTGAGGAAATGGACAGCTAAGAACAAAGAATTACAGCTGCGATTCGACAATGATGAACCTGAAAATATATCAGAAGGAAAGAGTCTCACACCTTCGCAAATCGCCAAAGTACTTGGAATGATCTGGGACAAGCAAGAAGATTGTTTTATGTACAAGGTAGAGTCTCTTCTGGAATTCCTCAGTGCGAATCTGGACAACAAGCGGTTCATTCTCAAGGCAGCTTCAAGAGTATTTGATCCTCTCGGACTGATCGCACCATTTTTCCTAATGGCCAAGATGCTCTTCCAAAAACTATGGCTAATTCGGATGAGCTGGGATGAAGTACTACCCCCAGAGTTGGTCAACGAATGGCACGCCTGGACGACGGATCTTGTGCAGCTGCACTCTTTGAAAGTACCGAGATTCATAAGGCGTGGTCTTCTGATAGGAGCGAGAAAAATGCAATTGGGCGTCTTCGTAGATGCAAGTATGAAAGCCTACGGCTCGTGCGCATACTTGAGAACTGAGGATCACCAAGGGAATGTAGCCACCATGTTGGTTGTCGCGAAGACCAGGGTCGCACCGATAAAACCTTTAACCTTGCCTAGGCTTGAGGTCATGGGAGCTAATATGGGATCCAAGCTATTACAATACATAAAAGACTCCTATTATAACGTAGACCTGGACTACATCATGTGGGCGGATTTGACAGTTCCCTTAGTTGGGTGGGAGCAGGGCCGGAGAAATGGAAGCCGTTTGTCAAAAACAGGGTAACGAAAATACTAGCAGTGACGTCACCGGACCATTGGAGACACTGCCCCGGTCAAGGCAATCCGGCTGACCTCTTGACAAGAGGATTGACTATTCATGAGCTTCGAGACATTGTCATTTTGTCGAAAGGACCCAACTGGTTATACCAAGAGCGTTTAAAATGGCCTGGAAACGCAGCTCCGTTGGAAAACACGTCACAGCCGGAAGTGGAACAAGAGACACAGGTGTTGTTGGAGAACGATCGAGTGGTGCCAACATTGTTCGATGCCGGAGCTTATAATAATTGCCAAAATGTTCTCTGGTTAACGACTCCAGAGGTCTACCGAAAATCTCGATGTGAAGCATCCAATGTGAAGAATCCCAACGAACATAGATTTGTGAGGTTGGTTGTGATGGACGCTCATTGTAAAGTTTTTCACGGTGGAGTAGCAAGCACGATGAGTCATCTGCGAGAGCGGTATTGGAATATACGTGCCCGACAACTGACCAAGAAAGTAGTAAAAGGTTGTCTTATATGTGCACGCTTCAACGCGAAACCCACAGCAGTAGAGCAAGCTCGACTACCGACAGACAGGATTAAAGAGGCGAAGCCATTTTAGGTAACGGGGGTCGACTTCGCTGGGACATTGTATAGGAAAAAAAGATTAGATAGTTGCGACAAAGCATACATCGTACTCATTACGCGTGCTGCTACCCGAGCAGTCCACCTCAAGCTTTAAACAAGTCTCTCCGCTGAAGCCTTCTTGCTTGCATTTCGGTGGCTCATATCAAGGAGAGGCATACCGCGAGATATATATTTAGATAATGCGCCATCCTTTAAGAAAGCTTCAAAAGACCTAGCATATTTGTCGTGCATTAGAGCAAGAAGTATTTAAGTCGTTCATATCAGAACGCAGAATTAACTGGAAGTTTATTGTAGAAGGTGCTCCATGGTGGGGTGGATGGTGGGAGAGGCTCATCCGATCTGTTAAGACAGCACTTAAGAAAGTGCTGGGAAGAAATAGCCTGTGCTTCGAAGCATTGATGACGACTCTCACCGAGGTCGAAGCAATCCTAAACTCAAGGCCATTGACCTATCTTCATGAGGGAGCAGGGGAACCATCACTCATCACTCCTGCCCATTTTTTAGTTGGACAAAGTTTGGCAGTTCTGCCAGAGACCAGCGATTCCAGCGAGGTTCAGGGATGTGTGACGCACCAGGAAACGGTTCGCAAGTTCCAATATAGGAAAAAACTTGTGGATCATTTTTTAGAAACGGTGGAGGTCCGAGTACCTGCTGGAGCTAAGATTTGCTCATCGGTACCCTGTCAGAAACACTCGCAACCTAGAGGTGGATGACGTGGTAATAGTGGAAAAGCTCAGAACTTCCAAGCCATTTTGGGAACTTGCGAGGATTGTTGAGACGTACCCCGGAGCCGATGGAATTGTTCTCGCCTATATCGTGAAGCAGCAAAATGGCGCACACGTCAAGAGACCAGCGCAGAAACTCTACTTGCTGGACATTCGCGAAAGCAAACCTAAGGCTCGGGAGGATGTTGCAAATGGAAGATGAAGAAGACGACCGGGATCGAGGGCGCGAATCTTTGTGAACGAGCTGAAGCCGAAGAGTAAAAGAGTAAGGTCATCCTGACCGAATCGACTATCTTTCTGCCTCTGTTTTTATGAGTTCCGTAACAGGCTCTATGACGTTAGCTTAAATATAACAAAAGACCTGTTTAAAAAGGCAACAGATTGACTTTGTCACCTTAGCTTGCGATTACGTCATCTCTTTTTCTCTTCTTGATCCCAACAAAGTCTCATTCCGGCAGCTAACATTCATTCAATATGCAACATAAATATGAACTTACACTTTACCAAAAACTAAACATCTCGCGTGTTGTTGTTTTTTTCCGTTCGTGGCACTATTCGCACAGCAAGTTTGAGAAAGAAAATAAAGAAAAAACTTTGTATATTGTATTCATCTCGTTTTTATTAACAAGAAAAGCTTACCTTGAGACATTTAAGGTGATCTGGGTATTTTAGTTTAGAAATATATAAAACTCTCGATTTCATTTTGGTATTTTTCTAGGGATTCATGAATTTGTTATGGGATGACCTTGTGCTCATGTGCACGGACGCCTACTTGAACCTCAGCATACCATTTAAGACTACAGCGGACCAAATAGTTGTAAGTAACTTCCCAAGAATCTTGTTTCATGCAGTCGGTTGGTTTCCACGAGTGGTCGGGGTGGGCCAGTTTGTTTGTCAAAGCAGAAAGCAAATTAAAGTCTTGAGCGTGTTAATCTAAATTGACTTAAAACGAAAGAAGCACACAAGAGGACGAAACAGACGATACAGCTGTCGACTTGCAACGACATATT
Source organism: Ixodes persulcatus (assembly GCA_013358835.2). Classification (NCBI taxonomy): domain Eukaryota; kingdom Metazoa; phylum Arthropoda; class Arachnida; order Ixodida; family Ixodidae; genus Ixodes; species Ixodes persulcatus. The sequence goes on along the minus strand of JABSTQ010000121.1, from coordinate 9,803 downwards.
TACCGGGCCGGCTAGCCGCTCAGAGCTCGACTTGGGGAGGCGATGGGGAAAGGGGGAGGGGATAAGGGGAGGATGTAAGAAACGCAGGGAGACCGCTGCAGGGGCGAACACAGCGGGCGGTCGGGAGTGTGGTCTGTGTAGCCTCTCTCGCGGATGACACCTCGCGTCGCTTCGTGCCGTCGGGGGCGCGGCGGAGAGCGGGGGGGGGGGGGGGGGGGGGGCGGGGCGTCTCGGAACTTTTTGGGGAAAGTGTAAAGGTGCGTTTATACTCCGACGTCGACGAACCTAACGTCCAACGACGTGAAACGAAGTTCGTCGTCCACTTCGCCACGCTACGCTGTGCTGCGAAAAGAATTGTCAACCGTGTTTATAGTCCGGCGTCGTTCAACGCACTCCAACGAATTGCTTCACATTGCGCATGCACGTAACCATGGCGACCGCGTGGTTTGGTCTCGCTGGTTGCGAATTTCGGCTTCCGTTCGCATCTTGCAGCGCTGCCCGCTGCCGGGCTGCCCTGCGCCGGTGATGATGTAAGCAGTTAAATGTGTCAAAAGCCGTGATTCGAGGCAGTTGATATCTTCGCGGTGTTGTACGCTCGAAAACGAGGAAATAACGAAGGTAACTTGCGTAGAAAGGCATTTATTTTCTGACGAAAGTCATACGTGGTTAGCGAAAATACAAAAACAAAAAAAAAACTATCAGCCGGTCGTCGTTTTGACCAACTTCAACGAAAAAGCAGCAGATGGTGGTTCGGAGCGACCATGCAGCTTCTAACATATGTCCTGTGCACAAACCTCATGAACTAGCCTTTAGTGTCAAAAACTCACGGATATGACACCGAAACGGGAAGCCGATGTCCGTCGAAGAGCTTCAAGCGCGTCCGCTGTGTCGTTAGGCCTACACATTTTCACGGCTTCGAGACAGGTCCACGTCGACGCGCCATCGAGCGAACGGAATAAACAGAGCGCCAACACAAACACATCCAAGTGATCAGCGGCTACTCTACATGACACAAGCTCGAACGGCAGGCAGACGAACAGACAACACAGCCCGACCGATGCCCGACTGGGGCCGCTGGGGCAACGACGGGAGCACGGCAAACACGGGAGCTGGCGTGAAGGCTTCTGGGTAACGACCGTTGCCAGCCGACGCCAAGATTCGAGCAGGCCCTACCTCGGCGAAAGCTTCGCCAACGGTCGCCGAGGCTCGCTACGCTGCGTTACGTTCGACTGTCGTCGGAGTATAGACGCTCCTTTCGCAGCAACGTAACGCAACGAGGTCGGGCGTGCGCGCCCGTCGGCATTACGTTGGAGTATAAACGCACCTTAAGACGGACCAGAGGGTCAAGCGAGAACAGAAGGCGAGAAGAAGTAAGGGCAGCGGACGGCTTACCCTGCTTTTTTTTTGTTTTTTTTTGCGGTTGTATTCCTAACCTTTAATCTTTAGTGCCGTGCTGGCTGCAGGGCTCCCCACCCTCGCAGGAAGCGAATCTATCTCTCCGAGAGTGAAAGGGAAGGGCTGGAGAGGTTTGTGATCGCCGACTCGATGCTTACGGATTTTACTATTTCTCTTCCAAATGGAGATCGGTGTTCCCCTATGATTTTTGTTTGAGTGCAATGGGCTGTGCAAGAGGGGCACACACACTGCCAGCACTTACCCTCTTTCACTCAAGCGCACAACCTGCGCGCGCACAAAAACGCGTTGGTTTGGAACGCGTTTTAGGCGCCCGTTTCCGGCTTGAGCGGCGTCAGTGTCGGCGTAATCGCGCGTTGCATTAAGGGTAAACTTCCCCGCTAAATTTAGCAGAAAAATTTCCCGCTAAATTAAACAGAAAAATTTCAGAACTAAATTTAGCGTACAATTTTCCCCCTACATTTTCTGAAAAATTTACCTCCAAACTGAACGGGGAAGATTCCCCGCTAAAATTAGCTAAAATATTTCCCTGCTATTTTGGCGGAAAAATTTTCCCGCTAAACTTAGCGGAAAAAGTCAGAAAATTTCTACGCTAAATGTAGCGAAAAAATTTCCCTGCTGCCTTTAGCGGAACTTTTTCCCCACTAAATTAAGCGCTAAGAATTCCCCGCTCAATTTAACGCAAAAAAAAAAAAACGTTTAATTTAGCGGATAAATTTCTTCGCTAAATTGAGCTTAAATATTTCCCCGCTACATTTAGTGAAAAGATTTCTCCGCTAGATTTAGTGGAAAAAAATTCCCTCTAAATTTAGCGAAAAATGTCCCTAAATAAAGCGGAATATTTTTCCCGCTAAATTTAACGGAATATTTTTCCGGCTTAATTTAGCGGAAATAATTTCCCGCAAAATTTCGCGGAAAAATTTGCCCACTAATTTTTTCGGGGAATTTTTTCCGCTGTATTTAGCGGGAAATTTTGCGAAAATTTCACGCTAAATGGGAGGGGACCAGGAGAGAAGGGGATGGGAGGAGCGGGAGGAGGTGCTCTAATTCGGCATTAGAGATATTTGTAAACGTCTTTCCCTTCTTTACGTTCGGACTAGGCACTAAGTGCGGAACATGCATGGCGTGCGGACTAAGCACAGTGTACGGACAATCTGAGCAAAACCGTCTATAATTGACCCCAAATTCGCCCCTGCGGGCTATGCACCTTGTGCGCACAATTCTCCAGAAAATACGGCATACGCATTCATTCGTTGGAGGGTTCTTTAAGCTAAACATTCGAGAGAAATCTCTCTGGTTGGGAAATACAATAATTAAAATATGGCAACCAACCAATCCCTAAACATGTAGGAGCCCTACGTTGCGAACCGACTTGGTTCTTCGTCAGGGGCGACTTTGGCCGTTGAGGAGCGGCGTTTTTCGCTCTTCTTTTTCTTCTCTCAGGGATGTGGCGCATTTCTCGATCTTCTTCTTTCATGAATATGGCGAAGCCCGTTCACATACACTGTTGGTAAAGCACCAAGGCACCTATTTATGTTGCCTGGCGTCGTTTGAATATGCCAGGACTCGATGAAAAGCCTATGTCGGTTGTTAGTCTCTGCGTCGATAATGCTGGTGTTCTCGAAATCAATCCGGTGGTCTTTGACTTCGCAGTGCTCAGCGACTGCGCTGCGCTCGTGGTCGAGCTTGCGAACGTCGTTTTTTGTGTTGGCGTATTCTTTCGTTGAAGTTCTTTGTCTCGCCGATGTAAGTAGCTGGACAATCTGCACAAGGGATCTTATAAACCACGCCCTGCGTTTTTTCTTTCGGAGGGCGATCTTTTGGGCGGGGCATGAGTAACCCAAGCGTGGACATCGGCTTGTGAGCCACGCTGATTCCTTCTTTGGCTAGCACGCGTGCAAGCGCCTCGCTTGTTCCTTTGATGTAGGGTACGCAGATGCGCGAGGTTAAGCGTGGCTGCGCACAGGCTTGTGGTTGCTGGTGTCTGTGATCTCGAGCGTGACGACGGGCAACGCGTTGGATGAAGGTGCTCGTGTATCCGTTCTTTTTCAGATCAGCACAGACGGTTTTTTCTTCCTTTCTTCTGTCAGCCTCAGACGAGCATATAGTCTTCGCCCTAGACAGGAGTGTCCTTACCACCGATGCTTTGTGGCAGGCCGGGTGATTGGAATCAAACTGGAGATAACGTCCAGGATGCGTGGGCTTCCTGTAGACTGAAAACTTCAACTTTTCCTTTTCTCTTCTCACGAGCACGTCAAGAAAAGGCAAGGAATTGTCTTTTTCAAGTTCCGCTGTGAATTGAATAGCCGGTTCGATGGAGTTGAGGTGTGAGAGGAATCTGTCCACTTCAGATCTTTGAAGGATGCAGAATCAGTCGTCTACATACCGCACAAATATTTTGGGTGCAGTGGCGAATGACTGCAGGGCCTCTTCCTCAATGGCTTCCATGCACAGGTTAGCCGGGGTAACGGAGACGGATGCGCCCATGGCGGTTCCGCTGGCCTGTTTAAAATACTCTCCCTTGACGCTAAAGTAGGTGTTGCTAAAGCAGAACCGACATAGGCTTTTCATCGAGTCCTGGCATATTCAAACGACGCCAGGCAACATAAATAGGTGCCTTGGTGCTTTACCAACAGTGTATGTGAACGGGCTTCGCCATATTCATGAAAGAAGAAGATCGAGAAATGCGCCACATCCCTGAGAGAAGAACAAGAAGAGCGAAAAACGCCGCTCCTCAACGGCCAAAGTCGCCCCTGACGATGAACCAACTCGGTTCGAAACGTAGGGCTCCTACATGTTTAGGGATTGGTTGGTTGCCATATTTTAATTAGGGTTCTTTAATAATTATTCTCGTATTAATTTGTCTGTTATAATCTATATCTATGTTTATTTGGTTAGTTTTTCTGCTTTTATGTGATTACTCTGTTTCTCCGGCCTTCGATGCTGCGACGGATCCGGTCCCTTATCCAAAGCGTGTGGAGACCCCTGGTTTATACGTACACGTTTATGCGGTTAAATTTCGTTGACTGATAAAGACAGATGGTAGACACTGTTCTCGTTCTACAAGCGGCCTTGAAGCGACTTGCTCTGAGTAAACACACGTTTACGAATACTTGTCACAATCAAGACAGGACAAAATATCGATTGACAGTCAACCTGATTCGGGGCGTCTTTCAACCAGCCAAACTAAAGAGATTGTAGCAAGAATTCATCAGACTGTTTTAATAACCGCTAACAGAGCATTAACCAACGTGTGGTTTTGACCTGAAAGTTCTGGAGTTTCTGTTAGCCAACTATATCGGAGGATTTGCAAATGAAATGAGTAGCAGCAAAATAGTGCCTCACTTGCTTACGCCTGTGCAAAAAGGCAGTCGCATAGCTGCATGTCTTGGTTTGAAAAGCGGTTGAAGGATGCTCCTGATTGTTTTGAATGTTTTGATTCGAGATGAGCCTTGGGAAGCGTCAATGACCCCAAGAAAAAAAAAAAAACAGCAATCCATTCAGTGAAAAACTGCCACTTCGCGTGAACATTAACACGAAAATAATTATCATGCGCTCCTTTAAAACGAGTGGCATTGTGCACTCATTATTTGTTCCTCCGCGTAAAACGCACAACTACGGCTTTTATTCGAAAGTGTTAAAAATGCGCCGTCAAGATTTACGGAGGAAGAGTCCCTAGTTATGGAAAATATGAAAATGGTTTGACACACATTGACAAGGCGCCTCCCCACACCGCGCTGAATGTTCCGAAGTGTTTGACGAAAAACAGCATGACCCCGCACTCCCCCCTCCCTGTAAAACGAACCTCGCTTCGTGTGATTTTTTTTTCCTTTTTTACAGAAAGTATGTTTTTCAGCCGATTTCGATGGAGTTCTGTGAAGTTTGGCTTTAACAGCCCGCTGTATACTTTGTTCATCCCTAAACTCGCAATGCGGTGGAACCTTCCAGTGCGTTCGACCAATGAGCCACCACCCTTTCATAACCTGGCCCCGCTGTCTGCGCGAGGATATAGACGCTTTCAGGCAGCTATGCATGGGCACCGCCATAACCGACCTTCAGTTTTTGTTCCATCTTATTCCGTTCGCTCCACATTATCGTTACCACAGCAGGACAGGTTATTGCCATTTTAAGTGTTACTGTGTCCTTCGCCCCAGCATAGGCCCTTGTGGAGACTCAGCAACGCCCGCTTCAGTGGCTCTGCATCTCGGTAAGACAAGAGAAGGGCGGCTATGGCGGCTCAATCTCGCGCGCGCTAAAAGCGTCTACAGGCGCGAGCGTGATCACGCGTCAAGGGATGGGCGTATGGCTGGTCTAAAGAGCACGTAGCTTACACCGCATATGAAAACTTAGGGGTGAACGAGTATAGCGGCAGGCTATTGCGAAAACCCGACACTGAAAAGCGTTACGCCCATAGGTAAACAATAAAAAGGCCAGCCTTCTGGCGGGATTTGAGCACACCACTTTGAGATTCTGAGCCAAGTGCTTTGTCCACTGAGTTATCCAGGGTCAGTGGTCGAAGCACGCAAAAGCGAACTCATTCGCGCGGCGCGCGAAGGCACGGTGTTTCCTGTCACGCCGTGCCACCTCACGGCGTGTGCCAGAAATTAGAGCGAATCTTCGGTGTGCGGTGCCGTTCAGATGCCTGCTCTCCTTCCCTAGAAGGCCCATTGCACACTACGTGATTACCAGTTTTTTTTTTTTTGTCAGCATGATCAAGCGTATTTTGAGTTCCCCGATGCAAAACGTTATTAAAGGGAAATGGTTTACCGATGTGGAATAGGTGAAACGAAAATCGGCAGAAGCACAGAAAGGCATCAAAATCGACGAATATAAAGGTAATCTTGAGTGCTAGAGGAAAGCGTATCGGCTAGTGAATTGCAACAGACGGCGAGTACTTTGAAGGTGACTAAAGTTTGAACGTGTAACACTAAGTGCTCGATTTTCTAATAACTAATCATTCCTTCTTTTGAGATATGCATATGAATTATTATTGCCATCTCTGATTAGTGTAACGCACCACTAACTCTGGAAGGTTATATTTCAATATACCGGGTGAAACAAGGAGACGGCAGGCTCTTTAAATCGACCGGAAAATTCGGTTTCTTAACCTATCGCGCTACGACTTTGTGCAGCGTTGCCCACAGATGGTGCATTTTTTTTTTTGTAAAATTTGCAAAGAGCGAACTTACCTGAGAAAAAAGTAAAGAAAGAAAAAGGCTTAGCTCCTATGGAAACGCAGCGACGCCACCGGTCTTCAAAGAGCACGGCGCCGTTTCGCACGGGACACAAGAGATGGCGCAACGAACGCCGCCAACGAACGAGTATTCGGCGCCGAGAGCCAGCGCCTTTAGCAGACAATCTTTTCGACTCAAAAGCGGCGCGCGTTCCGCAGGCGGCGACAGTCGCAGAAACAAAAACAGGCGCGGTAACAACAAGCAGCTGCAGTTCCTTGTCTGCTAAATACGCCGGCTCTCGGCGTCTGCTCGTTCGTTGGCGGCAGTTGGCGTCGCGACCGCTTGCGCCATCTCTTGTCTTCCGTGCGAAACGGCGTCGTGTTGTTTGAAGACCGGTGGCGTCGCTGCGTTTCCATAGGAGCTAAGCCTTTTTCTTTCTTTACTTTTTTCTCAGGTAAGTTCGTTCTTTGCAAATTTTACAAAAAAAATGCACCATCTGAGGGCAACGCTGCACAAAGTCGTAGCGCGATAGGTGAAGAAACCGAATTTTCCGGTCGATTTAAAGAGCCTGCCGTCTCCTTGTTTCACCCGGTAGTGTAAACCATTTAATTCTTGCGGGCTAGATATTTTGCGGAGCGGTCTAGAACTGAATATTTTTTTAATTATTCGTATATTCTAATTTTTGCAAAAAGAAAGCTAGAACCCTCGGTGAGCATTAATTGAGGTGCCCCTTATTTCTGGCTTCTTACACTTTTTTATTATTTAAATAGTTATCGTAATAAAGAACACATATATAATTATCACGGGAGAACATTTGCATGCGTGTTTTGCCGTTGTTAGATTGTTGATCTAACAGAGCACAGCCTCCTAATGTTGCTAAGAAAGTGTCCAGAGTTTTCTCAAAATGTTCGCTTTACCTATTTTTGAAAATCGTCACCGATTCGCAGAACTCACAGAAATTAGCTTTTTGCGAAAATAGCTCCTTTACAGCGAAAATAGCTCCTTTACAGTAACGTCAATATTAAATTTACATAAATTAAGAATTGAACACGTTTGCGTTGATGCTTTTGTGTTTTTTTAACAATAGTTTTTCTGTGTTTCTCTTATGAACAGATATGTCCTGAAACTTTACAGAAAAAATTTGATGAGTGGAAGAAACGGTGGTCGGAAAATAAGAAGAACGCTAAAAACGCTTTATGCCATCACACCGACACAAATTGGTGACTGCTTAATGTCCTTTTCAGTGTCTCTAACAAATAAAACAAGCCTTGATTTTTGTTAATAAACCTCTGCCTCCAATTTATCGTGGGAATTTTTTTCAGTTTGCTCAAATCCACACAATTTCTTCTACATCGATAAACTGTGATCTTGTAGGTAAATATTTTTTGGCAAATCTTCGAGCCTCAAACAAACTTTTTTTTTCGGTTTGAGATTTAATTGGTTTGTTTCGCTCTTACTTTTGCACTTTTCGGGTAATTTCCGCTCCACATCCGACGAATAAAATGAACTGTACAAAGAGGTTCTCAACGTTTCATAGGGTGGAAGCTGTGGAAGATTTTAAAGAAACCAGATTTATCATCAGACAAAAAGAACAGCTGTGTCATTTTACTTAGACGCAGGGAGTGCCGAAATGTGTTTTTGAAAGTACAGTGTTTTGTTTTTTTTTTTTAGATGACGTTTATTTATTATTACCTCCATATAACTTTCCGTCTAAAATAAGACGTACAATCACAGCAAGATGTTTTATAAAACAGTCTAAAGTAACTGTGAAGGCGACGACGGAAATATATGTTAGTGCCGAAAATCAACATTTTGTCGCTTTGTTGGTACAATATTTTTCATACGATAAATAAAACCATTGAATTCCAGACTCGTTCCAATATGTGTACCACAAAAAGGAGCACGATTATAAATTTTTCTCATTTTCGCTGCGATATTGTGGAGACTTTTTTCAACCGCCGTTTTCATGGACAGTGAAGGCCGATAACAATGTTGGTATTATACATTTATTTGCGCACACTGTCACTTCATTTTAGGTCAATGAAGGAGTGGCGGCAGAACAGATCATAATAATTGTGAACAAAATACCAGCTAAAACTCTCCTGGAAATAAAGATTCAAAACAACTACACATTAGGCGAATGAAGGGCATAATTGATAAAATCAAATGATTGCATATAAGCACACGCTAGGCCCGTTGATATTGTCCCAGAGCACTACCGGTTTTGGAAAGTAATTGTTAAAAATATTAATATAAAAGTGAAATGGCTCAAAGCTTAAATGTTGGAGTCATCAAGAGTCCGATATCTAGAAGAGAAGTAAAAGCATTTGTACGCTCGTGAACAAAAGGTTGGGGCGCAAAAGACCTGGTGGTGGTTGAACATTTGCCTAAAAACCCCGAGACTGGGAGGAGAAGGGACGGACAAACTCAAGGTCTCAAACACAGGCGAAATTTATCCGACAACGAAACGGCTTGTATGGGCATCAAATCCTACACAGAACACTAGAGACGAGATAAAGAGAGAGAGATAAAAGAGAGAAATGGCGACAAAAAGAAAGAAAAAAACAAAAAAGAGATTGTGAAAGGAAGTTGGCACCGCCCGTGACGGAATTGTATAGATAGGCTTTGTCACATGACCTGTAGCAATGACGCGTTCAAATTCCGTGTAGGGTTGTTTGTTTGTTTTTTTTCACCCAGATTACAAAAGCCATTCCCGAGGTGACGTGTCCGTCAGACCCATGACGCAAGATGTCACTCATGCCCTAACAACAAAGACGCTTAGTAACAAAAGACACGCGCCATCTATGAACCGAGGTGTCAACTGCGCAGCGATTCAAATATCAGGTGACGTTGGTCACATGACCCACCGGGAAAACACGCGACAATGCATTTCTCGTCACTAATCTCACGGCGACATATCTGTGTCGTCATCGTGACAGTGCATTTTCCCGCCTGACAGATGACTCAATAATCCTGAACTCTTCCGTCATCCCTGTAGCGCCCTCCGGTGAATGACTCAGCAATTCCGTTACAAAATCCAAGCGTTGCGACAGCTCTAACACGTGATCTGAATTGCGCGTTCGCCGTACGAAATACTAGGACGAATGAAGTCGTCCAAGAAGGAATGCGTTCGTAGCTCAGGGGGTAACGCGTCGGGCTTCTGAGCAGAAGGTCGCGCGGTCGAGTCCCCGTCGCCCGCGAAGCTTTTTTTATCGA
>JABSTQ010000120.1:0-68883 GCA_013358835.2 Ixodes persulcatus | reverse complement strand
GTATCATTCAGGACACGGTTCGAAAACAACACGCACCGCTTGAACTTGGACACACATAATGAACACTTGAGCGCATACACTGATCACGGGACATAAAAAAGGCCGATTGTCGAGGCCCCGCGAACGCTGAAAAATCACCGTAGGCGAGATAAACCCACGAGCGGTTGCATGCTGCGATGTCGCCTGACGGATGGATGAGCCTTGTTTTCTATAAAAAAAAACTTCGTTTCAGCTTAGGTCCGAGCGCGGCCGATTTTATGAGCCGAAGGGCGAATCAAACAGCGAAAGAGGCACAACGTCATGGCGTGCTCTCTGCAGTTGATAGGACCAGCCGGTATTCGACGTCTCTCCGTGCGTGCTTCTCCGCCGGCTAGTCATATCAAGTGCAGAGAGCACACCATGACGTCGCGCTTTTTGCGCAGTTTGATTGGCCTTTCGGCTCATAACAGCGGCCACGCTCGGACGTAAGGTGAAACGAAGTATAGACGTGCAGGTTTTGCATGGCGACTAGAATGCCACAGCCACGACCAAAGGCCAGCTCACACAGTAGCGACCAGATGCGATACGTGTGACTGCGATTTCATGACAACAGATCAGACGCCAAGTATTTTTAGTGGTGTTCTTTTTTATACATATACAGGCTCTGCGTTCACTGCACGGGCACGCGCAGTAAGCGCAGCACTCGTGTGTGTATAAAAAAAAGAACACTTCTAAATGCATTGGGAGTCTCATGAGCTCGCATGAAGTCAATCATACGTATCGCAGCTGGTAGCTACTATGCAAACCAGCCTTGAGACTTCATCGAGATGGTGGTACTTCGAGCTTTTTGCAGCTCACAGCAGGGCGACGTGCAGTAAGCCCACGACGGCGTCCATGCCAACCGCGCTCCAGTGGACCAAGTCCTGCCGTCCTCTGCCAGCATACCGCCTGATAGAAATGGTTGTTATAATTTGATCAAACTGCGCAAGCCTCTTATGATTCCATGATTTCAGTAAAGCTAGAACAACTTACCTAGCATACATGTCAAATCGCACTTTCGTCCGCCGCACTACGAAAGGTCGATGGATCTCCACTGGCATGGTGACACCTAGAACGATCGGTACAGTAACGAAATTAGTGGCAAATTGTCAAACCGGCGAAGTTCCGCACCTACTGCTTCCGCAGTGAGTGATCCAGTGGTTCACCCTGTTGACTGTTTGCCAGCTTCTTCCGCGTCGGTGATGCAGCGCAATGGGGGGCAGCGTCAGTATCACCACCTTCTCCGCATGAAGTGTAAGCCATCCTAGTATGATGGCCAGGTCGGAGATCAGGCTGCACGCGTCACATTCGCCCCGTAGATCGTTAGTCCCGATCATCAGGATTACGCGCGGGGCGATAGGCGCCTCCATCACCAGATCAAGCAGCTGGCTTGCTGTGGCCCCGCTCACCAACGTAGAGCTCACTGCGACAGAAAAGGACGTTAAAAACAAGGATATGTCATGATATGGAATGAAAAAAAAACAAAAAAACAGATACACACACAGAGGAGGACGGCATACATGCATTAGGCAAGCTTACGAATTATGAATCCCGGAGAAAAGGTCACCGGAGTAAAGCTCACCGGAAACCCGGCGGATGCGGAGAAAAGCTCACCCACGATTCTGCGAACCGATCTAGCAATTTTTCTTCACAGCCTGTCGCTCCGTGACAGAACGTTCAGAATTGGGTGCACACATTTCATTGACGCCGTTCAATCAAGGCCATTTCATCAAACGTCGTTTCATTGAAGCCGTTTCATATAACGCCGTTTTATCGAACGGTATGGTTTCTGGCCGGATTGTTTCTCGCCTTTGTAAATAGTTTTTTTTTTTCTTTTGCATAAAAACTAACAATATTCTGCTCTGTTTTCTTTTTTTTTTTTTTGCTTTGCTTTGTGATAACCATTGACCTCTTTTGGTGATGTAGACCAAGACGGACTTGTCACTTTTTGGGGGGCTGTCTCCATGTGGAAGTAAGCAGCTTAGAAAAAAAGACGCGTCGACAACTTTGTTTGTTGTTCTCATGCATTCTGCAAAAGTGTGGACTCTTCTGCTTCTTCATTTGTTTTCTTAGAAAGTGAGCCAGTCTTCTGATGAAAACACTGTGAGTGCGCAGGCGAACTGGTGGTAGGTAATTATGGCTAAGACTGTGGTGCAGAAAATTAAAAAAAAATTTAGTCTAAGGAACGGACACAGAAGGAAACGTCTGGGGTTGAACGAGAACACTTGATTTTAGAAATACTTATACGAATATGAAAACAAAAAAGCGCAGAATGAGCGGAAAGCAAAGAGCGACATATAAACAGAAAAAGAAATCAAAGCCCAGAGTAGGGCCGCGAATATTGAATTTCAAGTATTGATTGTTAGATTTCGTAGGTGACCTTTTCCCCGCATTCGTCAAAAGGCAGATGAGCTTTTTTCCGCATCCATCGGTTTTGACGTGAGCTTTTCTCCGCCGCCCACGAATTATACGTACCAATTTGTTGTCGCCTTAGTCCGGAGCAGTGTTCCGCTAAACGCAACAACATCGAGTCGCCGATCAGTTGGTAGCCATTTAGCGACGCTGGGCCGTTGGAGAAGATCATGTCTGCGACAGATACAAAGTTTGTAACACTGTGCACGAATTAAAAAAATCTAAACTCTTACGAAAAATAAATCTTGCTACTCACCTCCCAATTCACGTTCGAGGAAGAAACACAGAGACCTCCAACTAGAAACTAAATGTATCCATCGTATTTTGTTTATATAGGTGAAGGGAAGGGAAAAGGGCGAGAAGGTGAAAAGTCGAGAACAAAGAAACACCTCCCAAGCTTTCGAGTGCTTCTAAACACACAGACGGCAGCCTTAGAGGCTGTTAGGAAATAGACAAGACTACAAAAGACAAGAACCCAATACGTCCATCTATTCTTTTTGTGTTTATGTTTTCCTTCTAACTAATAGGAATATTTTACTTTCTACGAAAAAGGTCGAGAGATTGCGCGCAGTACTGTGAAAGCCACTTGTGACAGGGGGAGGAAAGTCGCTTTTGTAGAAATGTTGAGTGACGGGCTAATCTTCGAGGGCACACTAGCGACCAGGATACGACGTGGCGACACACAAAAGGGGACCCTCTTCTAAACCTCCCCCTCATCTTCACCTGCTTGTGTAAAGGTGCGTTCACACCGGCGATGCGATCTAGTCGCGCGATAACTCTTATTGCAAAAGCGACCATCGCGGGCAAAAAGCGACGCGATTTGAGCAGTTGCTTGCTGACCCGACTTTTTGCGATGCGATCTCGTCGTGGATCGGCTGAGCCAATCAACGGCGTTCGGAGCGAGAGTTTTTGAGAAACGACTCGCCAACGAAGGCGTTGGACTCGCTCATCGCGCACGCCGGTGTGACCATCTAATCTTTTTGCGATGCCATCTAGTCGCGTCAAGCGACTGCTTACATCGCCGGTGGGAATGCGCTCACCCCTGTACCTTTGGCAACACTGCGCGCTGACAGTGCGGTGGAAGCCGCACGCTCCTTAGACCACTCAACCGAAGCCTTGCGACACGTGGTCACCCCCTCTCCGCATACTCACGGGAGAGAGAGAGGTCAGGTGATAAAAGGCAGGCAAGTGATTGGTCCGGCGAACACGTAGCTCGCATCGGGATGCGGAGCGCGACTCGTAAAACGCGTTCTAGTAGACCGTTTTGGGCACCGGCTCCGAGTGTTGTGTAACCGCAGGACAACGTCAAACACATGTGTGCTCAAGTTTATGCGTCCGGATCTAGCGTCTGATACAGTGTCGACTAGGATGTTTCTTTTGGCCGTGACTTTCTACAAAAAAAAAAAAAAAAGCCGTGGTCCTTTTTTGATTTGCGCCCCGAATGAAAGCTGACCGCGTTCTGGCGATGATTCAAGCGACAAGTTGTGTCCCCCGGCTCCCCGGACCCTTTTTCCTCATTTTCCTCCAGTTCCGTGTCATTTTTCTTTTATAGGCGTGATGGCCGTAGGTTTGCAGCCGGAGGAATATTTGTTCGATGTAGGACGGTCCATTCGTCACATGACGATTCATCACAGGCCGACTGGTAACAGGCCCGCTCCTTACAGCGGAACATGCGTCAAGGAGAATTCGTCACAAGGGCAACCGCAATAGTTCGTCCTCTAGAAAATGCTTTTTTTTTTGTTTGTTTTTTGAGTGGGGGTAGGGGGGTGGGGGGGAGGGGTCACCCTGGAAAAGCCCCTACAGGGCAGCATTGCTAATCGCTCGATGGTGAACAAGCTGAAAGAAACATAGCTCCGGGTTCAGTTCTGATCGGGGAATGCTGCGGTTACCTGGGCACGATTATTTTCGAACGCGTACCTCATTCTGAAAGATGGAGGTAATCGCAACGGTGAGAAGGAACAATGCACTGTGTTTTCGGAGTTGTCTCAAAAGATCGCAACCCAAAGCAGAAATAACGTCTCATACAGCCAGTCTTGTACCCGTTACTGAAAAAAAAAATTACCGATTACAATTACAATCACTTTATTGAAAAATGTGACTGATTACGAAGATTCGCCCTCTAAGGGACGTGCCTACGTCGCTGCACCCGATCATTAGATGTTTCAAGAAATGTCAAGTTAGTGTTTTCTGTTTTTTTAGGTCTCGTACCTTCACAAGCTACATAAAAAAAAATGAAAATGAAAGAAATAATGGGAAACAAAAATAAAGTTCTTTTTCTTATTAGTTCCGCTACTCCGTTGAAAAACGAAGTCTAATAAATTAAAATTATTATAACACTGCTGTCCTCGCCTATTATTTATACTGGTCAACCAGGCGGTGTTCGATGAAACAGCTCCGATGAAATGTTCGGACCCAGTAATACCTCACAGCCACTCGTGATCAGAGGTCCCAACACATCTGGCAAATTGAATGTAATGTTACCACTATACAAAGGGAACAACATCGCTTCCGTTATTATTATCATTATTGTTATTATTATCACGGTTATAGCTATTACAAACACTCTAAATTCACTACGTTAGACGCCACCATCTTGTAAGATTTTTTTTTTATTGTGCCCATTTCGTTTACACTAGATCTTACTGGTGTTTCATCGTAATTCGGGCATTGAAAGAACTTTTGCTGCCGATCCTACCATTTTGTTTACCCTTTCGCAGCAAAGGGATATTATGCTGGCATTACACACGAAATAAGAATGTAGCCACACCTTCCCAATCTCAAACTACAGCACAATGGCCTGACACAGCTGTAGTGCAGCAGTACGATGAGCAGGTTTGTATTTTCAAAAACCCCATGAAGCTATCCGGTGGTAAAAATAAAAGAACCGCCCATGGCCAGTGCGTACAAGAAAAGGCAGTGGTGACAGGAAGCGCAGAGCGTCTCTTTCGTACGGCCGGCACCAAGGGCGCACTCATATGTACCCTGTTGCTCTCACGAAGTCGGGAGACGTTGACGCATTATCGAAGGTGTGCCCTTTTTCACACATAGGCGTGCAACGCTGGAGAATGGGGGCGCGTGGTTTTGGAAAGCGCTTTCTACCATTTCTACGCGCGAGTGCTCCTGCAACCCAAGCATTCTGAACAGTTACGCACTCGCGCCCGCGCCTTTGCCAGCCCTGCACACAAGTTGTACAACTTCGAAAAAGCATAGTTCAAAATTGGCGGTTCTACTTTTCCATACCGCTGCAAAACCCCATCTCGCTCAGATCACTTGGCAGTTGGACAAGTTGGGGCAGGGGGCCTTCAGTTGGGGATTATCCGGTACATTGTCCTCTGAACAATGAACGGACGCGCGACGCGCCAGAGGGTGAACACGTGAAAGGAGGGGTGTAAGAGCGGAGAGGGAAAGTCAAGGTCGCAATCGACGAGAAAAAAAGGTTTCGAAATTGGCGCGGTGGTTCCGCAGCATTTCCTCACACGGACAGCCAACGCCGCCCTGGTGGTTCAACTAATGTCTTGTTCAAGATGGCCGCCGTGGTACCGCAGCGCACGGTGACACCAGCGAGAAAACGCGGGCGCGAACGACGCTCGCAGCGAGACGCTCCCATATAGCGAACGCCACACGGCGCCTTACCTTACTACGCACCCGAGGGTCCTACCGTGGGGAGCGGTGAACCTCAGCGTTTTCCCTCAAGGTCGCTTGCTCTTTCATACTATTTCGAGCACTTACGTGATTTCCCGCGGTTTTTGGTTGGCCGGGCCAGACAGCAGCACGAAAGTTCGCCGCACGCCGCCGGCTGCCGCCCATGCGGGAAGCACTCATTCCAGTGCTCACCACCGCGACGTTCGTACCCGTTTTTCTTGCCCCCCGCCGTGTCCTCGCCGACCGCGCCTCTCGAAGTTTCGTGAGTACGATGAAAGCGCTGACCGCAGAAGTGGGGCGTCCATCTTGCACTCCCCCATTGTCTCCTGTCGCCTTTTCCCAATATCCTTTCTGCTCTTCATGAGCGAGGGAGGCGACGTCGGTTTCCCGTTGAGGCACACACGTAGACACGGCGGAGAATTCAAGTTCACGTGGGCCAGTAGCAGGGACCGTCTAATAAATTTGTGACAGACGACGAGAGGCGCGCGTCGTCTGCTTTGGTTGCAGCTGAGGTTATCGTCATGCAGGTCATACGCACACTTCTTGTAGACGATCATCTCGTTATAACAGCTGACTGCTGCCGTAATAGTCATCGCATTGTCCTTCATTCTGGGACGTTGCCGCGCTCAAAAGGCAAGACGGGGATATCTGGGTCCCTCTGAGTCTGCGGCGCGCAGCAGAGAGAAGAGTGGGGGCGCGAAAGCGTGGCATCGGATGTGGATAAATATGCCGCTTTAGATTATTTCGTTCGTTTGGATCGCGACAAGCCGCGAACAATGGCGCGGGGACCAATTTTTTTTTTAGAAGAAAATAATGCCGATCGAGCTGTTTCGCGCCTTTACGGGCGGGCTGCGCACGTTTTCTCGGTGCCTTAAGAACGTGCCTTAAGAAAGTGTCGACTGGAAGCAACGCTAGGGGTATACAAACGAGCACAAATGATGCAGTGGTGGTAGGCCTCTTTCGCGTATCTTGCCAGGAAGTTCGTCTAGAGTATTTCCTCCGGCGATGCAGGTGGCGAAAGTATCTTGTCTTAACAAAAAAAGAGATTAAAGAAATTTCAGCAATTATCGACCGATTTCAATTTTTCTCTTGATTTCTAAAGGCCCCCAAAAAAGGAATATAGTCCCGTCTCGTACAATTTGCGAATAAGCACGATTTACTCTTATCTTCACAGTTTGGTTTTAGGGAAAGGTCGTTCCACGGAATTATCCCTCTTGTCCCAAAAAGAATATATATTACAAAATTTTGAAGAAAAAAGAACGGTTGCTGGCGCATTCGTAGATTTTACTGAAGCCTTTGACTTCGTCGATTATAACATTCTGCGTTGTAAACTTAATTACTATGGTATTTAAGAGTTGCCGTTATCACTCCTAAATTCATACTGGGGTCACCGCTTCCAATATATTAACATTAATGGTCATTCCTCCGATAGAAAGCGTATTATATCGGGGGTTCCACACGCGAGTATTTTAGGGCCCCTTTTCTATAACCTGTATATAAACGATATTGCGAATATAGACCCTGTTACTAAATTTGTAATTGATGCAGACGACACCAATATATTTTTTTTTCCTCTTGAAATAGCGATGAAATTGTGGATGCTGTTAATTTTACTTTGTCAAAATCGGCGGCTTGAGCAAAAGAAAATGGACTAAGTACTAACTCTGAAAAGACAAAACTATTTTCTTTCGTCAAAAAATAAACAAATTTTTATGCCAAGACCTATAGTATTTAGCTCAAGTCCGATAGAGATCGTGGAAAAGTTTAAAACACCAGCTGTCTTTTTTTCTGAAAATATCATGGGATAGCCATGTAGAAAATTTGGGTTTTCAAATTGTCACGTGTTGTTGGTTTAACGTATTGCCACAGCAAAATTCTACCAGTTCGCGTGAAAATAAATATTTACCATGCTCTGTTTTACTCACTCCTGAGTTATCAAGCGTGAGGGCATGCTTGCAAGAAACTGAAGCCTCAAACATGAGAAGGAAGTCTACAGCAGTCGAATATGAAGGTGCTCCTCTATTACTGCTGGCCATCTTATAGGAAGACAAGGACCTCTGCTAGAAAGTAATCGAGGTAAACATTGCAAGCAAGGTTTTGTAACCCTATTTTTTCTCAGAATTCCTAGCAGGTTACCATGTAGTTTAGTGTGTTGACTTGACTATATTGTGCAGAGTATATAAATTAACAATCTCGTGTACGGGTAAAAGGCTTGTCTGCTACGTTAGGTTTTATTAAGCTTATTATATCCGTTTGCACTCAAGAAAAAAACAATTCCTCAAAGCCTACGCACTATACGAATTCATTATTTCAAAAACTATTTAATCATTATTTGCGCCATAGCATAAACTTAAATTGAACGGGCGATCCTTTTTAGTATCGGACATATAAGGACAATCGGCTTCTCGCATACCTTTTATGCCACTGAAAACTTCTCCAGTAAAGAAAACCAAATTACAAACCAAAATACATATGTACATGTGGAACTCTTCCTCCATAACAGGAAACTGCGTGTGACGATGATGACTAGGGGGACATGCCAAGCTCTCCTTTCATTTGTGGAAAAGGTATGGTTGCAAATGATACTAGCAGACAGGTAGGCATTGCTAAATTATGACACATTTCATTCAGGAGGGAGCTTTGTGACTACTAAGTCGTTCACGATATGCATCGACAGCCACCCAGTGGTCCACACGTCCTGCCCGTGCCAGGCCTTCCAGCTGGTGTTCTTTGCTCACTTTGCCTTCAACATCGTTTACCGCAAGAAAACAAGCCTGTGTTTCGTGTAATGCAGAGGTAGGAACGAAAGTGTCTATTCATCATTTCGTAATTTACAGAGTCGCGATGAGGACGAACCTAGCACCGTTCGCGCTTTTGTGTCGTGTATAACTCCCAGTGGAAAACAACAAAACGACGTTCCAGCAGTTACAGGAGAGCCTTTATGAGGGCCGTAATGCTCCTAAATTAAGATAAACCTAAAAAAATAAAGTAAAAAAAGGAATTTGCTTTGTAATTTTGACGTCTTCGAATTATTGATTACCGATGGATTAAAACCGGCTGCTTCCTGGTGCGTGCTGTCTTCAGCACGCAGCAGTTAGTAGAAGAGAAAGGCACTCTGCTTTCGAGAAGAGACATAGGCGATCCTGACTCTCACTGAAATGACCCGTTGCAATTACAGCACGCAACTCGGTAACCAAGTCCCAGGCCAGTCCTACTCAATAAAGATGTCCATATTGCCGCCCGCAGAGCCGAGAAAGCAACGCTTGGTCACGGTCTTCTAGAAGATTCCCGTTCATTCTCGCACCAGACGTAACTTTCCCTCTGCTTCGTAATTCTCGAAAGTGCCAGTTCCTCCTTGCCTCGAGCGCGTGACGCTCGGTCCTTCTTTGCCAAACTTTCGAGATAGTGACGCACGGTAGATAAGCAGCTACCCGCGACCTTGTCGTGTCAGTCTCGCTCGCGCTTTCAGTTTCGCCGCCGAATCGCCGCCTGCTTTTCTGCTGCCTCGACACTCTTTCCTTTTTTAATTTGTTCGGCAAAAGTTCGCCTATTAAACCTTTATTTTTCAGTTTTGCTGCTCGTCTTCGTGTCACCCCCGTTCGTGACATTTCTGGTGGAGGTGCCGGATATGAAACCCGTGCAGCGTACCCCTACAAGGACTCGTTCAGCAAGCCCCATTTTTCGACGACCTTCCGTTGAAAACTCGGAGCATCGTGCCAGCCGCAGTCTTCAAGGGGAAGCTCCTGAACTCTTACCACTCCCGGCGAGGACAAGGCAAGAAATAACGACGATTTCTTCATCGACGGCGCAGAACACAGCAGCACCCCCCGTCGTTTACCTGCCCGTCTCCTCTCGTACGCCGACGTCTTTCCATGGCGAGATCTACGAAGACGTCGAAAATTGGTTGCAGCAATACAAACGGGTGGCGCTGCACAACCAATGGACTTTGGTGCAGCGTCTGCAAAACGTCTGTTTTTCCCTCGAAGGCACGGCGCGACCCTGTTTTGAGAATCGTGAAACCTCGATAACATCATGGGACCAGCTGAAAAGAGAGCTCCGAGGGACGTTTGCCAGTCAGCACCGAAGGGAAAGAGCCGAGGACCTCCTTCGGACGAGGACGCAAGGCCCCAACGAAAGCGTCACCAGTGTCGTTGAAGACATCCTCCGCCTAAGCAGCCGCGCCGACCCGGAAGCTACCGACGAGAAGAAGTTACGCTGTCTTATGAGAGGCGTCAGAAGCGAAATCTTCGGCGGACTTATTCGCAACCCCCCGACGACCGCCGACGAATTTGTTGCCGAAGCAACAAACATCGAGCGGGCGTTAATGGCCCGCGCGAGCCACTACCATCAGCTCAGCAACGTCTCTACTTTGGCCTCGACCCGCTCCGAGTTCAGCACTGGTGCCGACGAACTTCGCGACATCATCCGAGACGTCGTCCGAGAGGAGCTCCGAAAGCTGCTCTCCGCTGCTGAGCGTCCGGCATCGCTGTCAGTCGCCGAGATCGTGCGCGACGAGGTACAGCGGGCCTTGCAGCCTGCAACTCGCGTCAACGTGCAAGCCCCTAAGGAACTGAGGCTGACCTACGCCGCCATGGCCAGACGAGCGCCGCAAGCTCCCCGCCAAGCAACGGCGCAACCGTGACGTGAACCTCCAGCGCCACAGTATTTCCACCGTCACGAAGAACGGCAGTACGTGCGCCCGGAAAAACCAGCACCGAGGAAAACCGACGTGATGCGAACGGCCGACCGACACCCGCTTTGTTACCATTGCGGGAAAGCCGACCATGTCTACCGCCGTTGCCCGTACCGGCAGCTCGAGCTACGCGGTTTCCACCCCGACGACCCGCGACCACGCTACGGCGAGCGACCACGGCACATCGACGAATATCTCCGCCGTTCGCCATCCCCGAGACCGTCTCCCCGCCGCGGTTTCCGATCGCCGTCACCCCAACGCCCTGCATCGCCTCATCGTTGGTCCCGCCGAGAGAGCCTGTCTCTCGTGTCCCGCCGGGAACACTGAGTGCGGCAATACCGGGAGGTTGTATTGCCGATGACAAACGACGCCAATATCCTCAACAAACATCGGAAGGCTCTCCCACTAGCGACGAGACTCATCAGTGAGAAACTTCTGTGACGGTGTCGAATAACCTCGACGTTACCATCGACGGTCACGACGCAAAGGCACTCGTCGACACCGGAGCAGACTATTGCGTTTTAAGTGGGAAGCTCTCTCGCCACCTTCGGATAGTGATGACGCCGTGGGATGGAACGAAAATGCGAACCGCCGGCGGACATCTCATCACACCAGTGGGTCAAAGTACTGCGCGCGTGGACATCCACGGAGAGACCTGCCCCGCGAAATTCGCCATCCCCAAAGACTGTTCAAGAGACGTCATCCTTGGCATGGACTTCCTCTGTGAGTACGCTGCGGTGATCGACCTTAGAGCAAACAGGTTGACGCTGCGAAGGCCCGTGCTACCCCCGGAGGGATCCAAAACGACGCCAGCCGCCGTCCGAGTCATTGCGGATCACGTGAACCTGCCGCCGAGGTCGAGTGTTCTTGTGCCCGTCGTGACCGATGCAGTCGCCCGCGGGAAAGTCCTGCTGGAGGGCAATGTCCAACTGCTTCTCGGAAGAGGTATAGGCGTCGAAAGGGGCGTAGCAGAGCTCCAGGATTGACATTCTGTGATCCTCGTGACGAACTTTCGACCGGAGGCGTAGCACCTCACGAAAGGTGCCACTATAGCACACGTCGAGGAACTCCGGGCCGACCCCGAAATCGCCGTGATCTCCGACGAGCCCTCGCCATGTCAGCCGTACAGTACATCGCCGCCACAGCTCGACGTTAACCCCAAGCTCAGTGCCACGGAACGACGACAGCTCGGGGACCTCCTCGACGAATTCAGCGACTGCTTTGCGACGACGTCGAGGGTGCGCCTGACAACAATTGCTAAACACCGCATCATTACCAACAACGATGCGCTCCCTGTGCATAGGCCGCCGTACCGGGTCTCCCCAAAGGAACGAGAGGCCATCCATAAACAAGTACAAGAGATGCTGAACGACGACATCATTCAGCTTCGAGCAGCCCGTGGGCCTCTCCAGTCGTAATGGTGAAGAAGAAGGGCGGAACGCTTCGCTTCTGCATTGACTACCGGCGGCTCAACGCCGTCACCAAGCAAGACGTGTATCCGCTTTCCCGCATAGACGACACGCTGGACCGACTGCGCCACTCCTGATACTTTTCGTCGATGGACCTTAAGAGTGGCTACTGGCAGATCGAGGTCGACGAACGGCACCGAGAAACGACTGCCTTTGTTACGCCCGACGGACTGTATGAGTTCAAGGTGATTCCCTTCGGATTGTACACCGCGCCGGCAACGTTCTAACGTGTCATGGACACCGTCCTGGCAGGCCTCAAGTGGCACAGCTGTCTCGTTTACCTCGACGACGTCGGGGTATTCTCGGCCAACTTCGACGAGCATTTGCGACGCCTTCGGGCCGTTTTTGAGGCAATTAGGACCGCAGGACTCACCCTCAAGCCGACGAAGTGCCGGTTTGCCTACGGCGAACTGAAGTTCCTGGGCCACGTTGTGAGCAACGAAGGTGTAAGTCCTGACCCTGAGAAAACTCGCGCCGTAGCGGCCTTTCCACCGCCAACCGACAAAAAGGCCGTCCTAAGACTCCTTGGACTTTGCGCATACTACCGGCGATTCGTTCAGGATTTCGCCAAAGTTTCTGCGCCGCTAAAGCAGCTTACGAAAGACGCCGTGAACTTCGAATGGGGTACAGAACAACAACAGACATTCGACGAACTAAAGCGACGGCTCCAGTCATCACCTATTCTCGGCCACTTCGACCAATCAGCCGAAACGGAAGTTCACACGGACGCCAGTAATACAGGACTCGGAGCGGTACTGGTCCAACGACAAGACGGTGCGGAGCGCGTGATCGCATACGTTAGCCGGACTCTGTCGAACACGGAGCGCAATTACTCGACAACCGAGAAGGAATGTCTGGCCGTCGTCTGGGCCATCACGAAATTCCGCCCGTACTTGTACGGGAGTCCATTTCGGGTGGTCACCGACCACCACGCCCTGTGTTGGTCAGCGAGCCTGAAGGACCCGTCGAGACATCTCGCTCGGTGGAGCCTACGACCTCAAGAGTACGACGTGACCGTGGTCTACAAGTCATGCCCAAAGCACAGCGACGCGGACTGCCTGTCCTGAGCCCCTGTCGAGTCAGCTACCGGATGTTCCAAAGACGACGGCGACGACGAAGTCCACTCTCTTGGCCCGGTGAGCATTCGCGGCATGGCAGCACTCCAGCGGGACGATCCTGAGTTGCGTGCTCTGATCGACCACTTGGAGGGACGAGGGGGTACGATTCCCCGAGCCTTCTCTAGTGACCTGCCAAAATTCGCCGTCCGGAGAGGTATCCTCGATAAAGAGAACTTCAGGGACAACAACTCGACGTGGCTCCTGGTGATTCCTGCTAGTCTTCGAGAAGAGATCTTCCAAGCCTGTCACGATGACCCAACATCTGGTCACCTTGGCTACAGAAGGACTCCTGCACGGATCCGAGAAAAATATTACTGGCCCAAGCTCCCGAAGGCTGTCCACCTCTACGTCCGTTCGTGCCACGAATGCCAACGACTCAAGAAACCACCGACGAAGCCGGTAGGTCTCCTGCAACCGATCGCGCCCCCGACTGCACCATTCCAGCAGATTTGAATAGGTCTTCTAGAACCTTTTCCACCGTCGACGCGGGGAAACTGTTGGATAATCGTGGCAACTGATTATCTCACCAGGTACGCCGAGACAAAAGCACTCCCGTCGGGGACTGCCGGGGAAGTAGCCAAGTTTTTCGTGGAGTCTATCGTCCTCCGACACGGCGCTCCCCAAGTCCTGACTTCGGACCGAGAATCGTCGCTCATGGCGCAACTGACACAAGAGGTACTCCGCCTGAGCCACACCGACCACTGCCGGACCACGGCATACCACCCACAGACCAACGGGCTGACGGAGCGACTAAACAAGACCATCGCCGACATGATTTCGATTTACGTGGACGTGGAACACAAGACGTGGTATGAAGTGTTGCCCTACGTCACGTTTGCGTACAACAAGGCGATTCAAGAAACTACTGGGATTACACCCTTTCAGCTGGTGCACGGCAGAAAGGTGACGACGATGCTCGACGCCATGATGCCCCACGACCCGACGGACGACGGCACCGACGACGCCCAGCTGGTCACCGAACGAGCAGAAGTTCGCCAGCTAGCCCGTCTTCGAATAAAGGACCAGCAACGTGTGGACGCTGGCCAGTACAACCTTCGTCGCCGAGACGTGGAGTTCCAGCCCGGAGACAGGGTATGGGTGTGGACGCCCATTCGACGCCGCGGCCTCAGCGAGAAACTGTTGAAACGCTACTTCAGACCCTACTAGGTCATCCGCCGCTTTAGGGACTTGAACTACGAGGTGCTCCCCGACGGAACTCGACCATCAGGACGCCGCCAGCCTGGACCCGAAGTAGTGCACGTAGTTCGACTCAAGCTGTTCTACGCGCGTTAGGATTGTGACACTGTACGTGTATTTCGTTTCACCTTAAATGTTTTAGCCATTTCCGTTTTCCTTTCGCTTTGCATCGGGGCGATGCACTTTTAAAAGGGGGGATAATGAAGCCCGCAGAGCCGAGAAACCAACGCTTGGTCACAGTCGTCTAGAAGATTCCCGTTCATTCTCGCACCAGACGTAACTTTCCCTCTGCTTTGTTATTCTCGAAAGTGCCAGTTCATTCTCACCCCGAGCGCGAGACGCTCGAGCCTTCTTTGCCTACCTTTCGAGATAGTGGCGCACGGTAGGTATTCAGCTGCCCGCGACTTTGTCGAGTCAGTCTCGCTCGCGCTCTCAGTTTCGCCGCCGAATCGCCGCCTGCTTTTCTGCTGCCTCGACGCTCTTTCCTTTCTTATTTTGGTTGGCACAAGTTCGCCTATTAAACCTTTATTTTTAAGTTTACTGCTCGTCTTCGTGTCACCCCCTTTCGTGACAATATATGTTAGTAGGTTAAGTGTCATTACAAATGGCGACCACAAATATCTGTTTTGAGCTGTTTATGAGCTTTATATGCTATTGTGATTGTGTGCATCTCCTGAATGTGGCTCAACATTTTAGATGCCCAGTCGGGAAGACATACAACCCTATGATTTTTTTGTCTGGTGCTGTTTTGTGGCAGCCTCGCACTCAAAAGAGGATGTCACCCATTGAAAACCGTGAGCGAACACCCGATAAATAGTCTCGTGCTGACGCGGAAACTCCCAAACGCCGAGCATACAACGCACGCTGAAACGGCCGTAGTACTAGGGAGAACCACAGGTACCAGAATGCACCGCGGCAGCGGTGGTGTCGCGCAACTCCTGGTGAGATCGGTCTATTTGATGGAGGCTTAGTGGAGAGTGGGCGCCGTGTAACCGAAGTTTTGGGTTGCTCGTCAAAAGAGCCCTAAGCGGTCGAAATTATTGCACAGTCCTCCACTGCGGCGTGCAAGATGCCCGTCATTGGTTTGGCACGTAAAAACCCAAAATTTAACCTTTTTTTTCTTGCTCCAGGGCCATCACTACAGTAGACCCAGGAAACGGCACGAAAGTTCACCGAACGAAATCCAAACAACATTGCTTGACGCCCAAGGTTGCAGCACTGGTGACAGCGTTGCATGATTATGACTTCTAATAAAGTTTTTAATATTTCATTGTAATTTATCTGAGTACTAACATTCTTCTGCAGCGAATATGTGATTAATGCAGGTATAATACGAAACACGGATGGACAAAAAAGAAGACGTAACACAGGCCAGCCTGAGAGAAGCGTTAAAAAAACGGCAAACTAAAAAGCAACCCTGCTCCGTGTCTCTCCTCCCCCGTTACTTGGCCCTCGTTGTTTGGTGCACTGCGTCAAACAAGCAAAATGACTCTCACAGCCATCTGTTTCCTGATACGTGGTTGCTATTTTATCTGATTAAGCGGCGCGACGAAGTACAGTTATTACAATTATTCTGAAATTTGGTATGCATCTAGCTAGTAGAGCATGCATACTATCAAATGTAATAAAATACATACAATTACATTTGCTACAATGCATGCTTCAGTAGCTTTCAGGCCAAGTAACAAAGCTGTTTCGTTGCATTATATCAGCAGTGAGGGGGACTTTTACAGTCATTGATTTTACGAAACGTGGAATTTTATAGGAATTATCACCCCTCGTATTTATCTCTACCTGATTTGATGGAACTTCTTATTTTACATAAACTGTCTGTGCTGTTATTTTTCTGGGATTGGCTTAACAGAACTTGTAAATTTACAGAAATCTTCTGTGCTAAGATTTGATTATACATGGAGGTTGAAACCTAAGACTGTGGTTTGAAAAACAGAACCTCATGAAAAAGGAAGAAAAAGGGACGGACAACGACTCCGTTTTGTGACGTTTATTGTCCCTTTTCCTTCCTCCTTCGCGAGTTTCCATTTTTCAAATCAGTCTCAGGTTTTGAACATAAAGTATAACTTACACCAGCTCGCCTGCACTTTAACCGTTTTTTCTAAGATTTGAGTTGTGTAAAAAAACAGAAATTGTCTGTCAGCTGGCTTGCCAGAATATTTCTGTAAAGCTCTGTTCCCTGATTTTAAGTATTTCTGTTATTTAACATACATTTTCTGTTTCTCACTAACAGATAATTTCTGTAAAATCACAAGTTCCGCGAAAGGAGTTTCACAGACCTTGTAATTTTACAGGAAATATATGTTCGTTAGACACAGAAAAAGTATGTTAAATAATAGAAAACTTTAAAAACAGAGAACAGAGCTTTAAAGAAATTTTCTTGCAGGTCAGCTGCCAGACAATTTCTGTTTTTTTACATAACATTTTTTTACAGTGTAGGCCGGGGCATTACGGCTGTACGGCAATACCTACCGGATATCAAACGGTGGTGCAAAACTGGACATTTGAGCGATATTGGAATCAACTTTCGGCCGGTACTGGCACGATACTGCAAAGTATTGCCGTGCTGCTTGGGGGGAGGCGCTCACTTGATCGAATGACGTTTGAGCGAACGCCCACCTTTCACCGAATGACACTTTAGCGAATATTCGGACGCCGCGAAGCGGCGTTTTCGGGTGGGCCAAATGGGTTCACATTGTTTTAATGAGCCGACACAGACTGTCGCCGCGAAGAGGCGTAAGCGCAGCGCGGCGGATGGGTTAACGCGCGCCTTCGTTATTCGCTAAAACTTCAATTCGCTCAAATGTCACTGTTCGCTCA
The DNA here is from genome assembly GCA_013358835.2 of Ixodes persulcatus. NCBI lineage: Eukaryota > Metazoa > Arthropoda > Arachnida > Ixodida > Ixodidae > Ixodes > Ixodes persulcatus. The sequence goes on along the minus strand of JABSTQ010000120.1, from coordinate 51,502 downwards.
AGTGTCATTCGCTCATGTGATATGGACCCCTGCTTGGGAACGGAGGTGATTACATCTGAGCATCGTGTTTACAACGCGTATTTAATTTGATTCTCTTCTGGGGCGCGCGAAAGAGCACTTTTGTGACGCACCAGAGGTATTCCAAACTTGGACAGGCCTCTCAGCTTTCTTTGCCACCTTTGGCACTTATTTGGCACTTTAGTGTGTAGCCAGAGTAGAGACAAACTTCGGCATGCCGCGAATCGCCAAATTAAGATTTACTGCGGCAGTCATGGCTCAAGTCTGGCACTTAATTTGGCAGAACTGTGACGCATCAGAGAAAAGCCAAAATCGGCATGTCCAAAATACCCAAATTAGGCGTTGCTTTGGCAGTTATGGCTCAAGATTGGCACTTACTTTGGCACAAATGTGGCGGACCAGAGAAAAGCCAAATTCGGCGTGGCCGAAATACCCAAATTAGGCATTGCTTTGGCTGTTATGGCTCTAGTCTGGCGCTTACTTTGGCACAACTGTGGTGGGCCAGTGAAAGGCCAAACCTGGCATTTCCGAAATACCCAAATTAGGCGTTGCTTTGGCACTTATGACTCAAGTCTGGCATTTACATTGGCACAACTGTGTCGGACGAGAGAAAAGCCAAGCTTGGTGTGCCCAAAATACGTAAATTAGGCGTTGCTCTGGCAGTTATGGTTCAAGTCTGGCACTCACTTTGGCAGAACTGTGTCAGACCAAAGAAAGGCCAAACTTGGCATGTCCGAAATACTCAAATTCGGCGTTGCTTTGGCAGTTATGACTCAAGTATGGCACCAACTTTGGCGCTCCTCTGGCGTACCAGAGAAGAGCCAAACTTTGGCATGCCCTGGGATCACCCAACTAAGGCTATGGTTAGGCACCTTACTTTGGCACTGTTGATATCCATGGTGCAAAATCAAACTGCGCCAAAGTTGGGCCCTTATGTTTCCCAGGCCTTTGCCCAAGTTGGGCATTCCTCTGGCGTGCCACCTGGGTAGCCATCAAACTTACTTTGCAGTTTAAAAAAGCTATTGCTTAATTAAAGCATGGGGAATGCCGTACTTTTTGAACTTTTAGAGAGACCAGTCGGATTCAACTCGGTATGTTTTTCAAGATTAAATACCGTTGACTTTTCGAACGAGGCCTACCTTGTCAAGACAAAAGTGCAGTGAAGCGCGAAGATGTTCAATGCGAAAGCTTAACAGTGTACAATGCTTGGTTCATTTTCAAAAAGGCGAAACGTCATCGACCTTGTAAATGAAGAGTAAGTCGGATGCTGAGGGTCAGCTAGAATATTGTGGACGTATGCTAGACCAGGATATTATGTTGTTTGTTCAGGGACAGCTAATTGAATTCTGCAATTAAACTGAGGAATTGGGACGTCTGGAAAGCTCCTGTTGTCAGTCGCAGGCCGAGATGATGAACAGGATCTAACATCTTACGGGCAGAGGGCCCAGCCGATACATACACTACTGCACCATAGCCTGGACGGGATCGTACAAGTGCGTTGTGTAACTGCAGGATCCATTTTTATCAAACCCCCAAGACTTTTGAGATAAAAGTTTCCAAAGGTTTGTGAATTGAAGGCATTTTTGCTTCAGCATTGTGAGGTGCGAAATAAAATTAAGCTTTTTATCAAATATTACATCAATAAATTGGTACTCATTTCTAACAGAGATAGGCGTTCCATTTAATTCCAGGAATGGACCCAAAAACCACCCGCGGCACAAAAAGAAGACACACAGATCGGTTTTGAAGCAGAGAACTTGAACCCATTTTCGCCGGCTCATTTGGACAGTTTGTTTTGTGGAGACGAGAAAACGAACACCAGTTCTCGCGGTGTCCAAGCTCCGAACCCCCGCGTGCCAGCTCGCCCCCCAATCGTCGGTGCTCTTTATTCTCGTCTTTTTCCGTTCCCCACACATTCCCCCCCTTCGGGGGAAGGAAGCGTTTGGTTACAACACTCTTGTTTGGTTTTGATGGCAGCGATGGCCGCCTGCAGGAAGCGGTCGCCCTCCTTGAAGAGGAAGTGGTCGTCGGTGAGCTGCTGTTGCATCTTCTTGCCCATGCCGGTCAGTGTTTAGTAGGTGCCTTCAGCTCGCTCTCCAGCATGCGCAGAGTCGAGCTCACTTTCTCCTCAATCTCGCGGTATTGGGCCTCCCTCAGGCACGGGTTGAAAGGGTAGACCTGCAACGAGCGTCCGCAGTGCACGCCGGTGGAAATGACGAACTGGTCGTCGGGGGTCCACGTTGACCAAGGTGCTAAGGTCTCCGAAGTCCGTGATTGAGTGCTTGTTGGTCGCCTTGAAGCCGCCGTGGTAGTCCTCGATCACCGGGTTGAACAGGCCGGCGAATAGCGTGTACGGCTCGGCATCCGGGGCGCCCAGGCCGACGTCGCTGTCGAGGTTCTCCACGCCGGACTGTATGATGTCGACCAAGGTGGCTCCCATGGCGGTTTTTCGAGTCTAGAGCTTTTCGAAGATGCACGGAGGACCGTACGATGGTATTGGGACTCCGAACGGTATCTGACGTGCGGTCCAAAGGACCTTTGAGAGGGCGCGAATCGGAGATCTCGGGGCGGCGCGACGGCTGGCGGGAAGGACGGTGGAAGCGGGCTCTGGCTTTTGGCACTCTGAGCTTCGACTGAAAAGTGTTGACTCTCGACGCCTGTGCTGGAACGAGAGACGTTCACTGTGGTCCTGGTGTTAACGTCCACTCGGATGTGCGATCTACTCATGGCTACGGCGTTCGCAGAGATGTGCTTGGCTGCTCGAGAAGGACTCTGCCGGCCGCCCCTCTCCCTGCGGCTTTACAGCGACTGTGCCTGACCGCTGGGATCCACACTCCCGGCGTCCTCGAAATCCTATGGTCTGAGCACGTCCGGTGTCCTATACCGCGTTGGGGGCCGTTGGCTTGCTGAATGAGGGAGGAGGGAGGGGGCAGAGAGGCGGATTAAAACTCGTCAATGATGACATCTTCGTGTGCGTGTGTTGCCTGGTCAGGAGCCCTAAGCCTATCGGGGCATGGTCTCGACACGACGATGAGCGCGCCTTGACGTCGGTGGATGTTAGCGGCCGAGTTGCTGCCGATGCGCTGTTCTCTTGTCGTTGGCGACGCTCGGTGTGGAGGGCCCCGTGTAGATGACTCTCCCCCGCTATCATGGGCACTTGGCACAGGGCGCATAACCCGGCACGCTCTTCGTCGGTGTAGGTCGACGGTGTGTCCTCTGCGCACCGCTCATTCAGGGTGCGTCCCTGGAATGGTGCTGGAACGTCGGCCGGCGCCAGTCCTTGTGGGACCCGTGGCTGTCGGTCTCAGCGCAGGCGGGAAGCGAACCCCACGAGGCTGTGATGCTCCATGATGCACCACGTCGCAGCCTCATGGGTTCGGGGGCGTCGCCGTGGGTGCTGAGGAGGCGGCCGATGGCCGAGGCTGCGGCTGCCGGGGGAGCGCGACCGATGGTAAGACGACCGCCGCGGGGGTGGGTGGCGTGGCCGTGACCACGGTCGGTCTGACGGCATGGTTGAAGGTAGTCGAGGTCAAGAAAAGGCACAATTAGACAAAATGGAGACGACGTTACTGAACTCTCAACACTCTTCGCCACGTTCAATAAAAGGTTTCAAGTCATTGATGTTAACAGGTCCGACGCGTGCGCCGGTTATGGGGCACCGCAATCGATATGCGGGGCGTGTAATTCGCGTCTCGACCACGCATGGCCCTTCCCATCGTTTGGCGAGTGAAGCGGAAAATCCTTGGCTGGCGTTACTGAGTGGGTGAGTACGTCGGAGAACTAGATCTCCGACAGAAAATTCGACGTTTCTCCGGCCTTTATTATATTGGGTTCGTTGTCGTGATTGGGCTAGTTCGATATTATCCCGGGCCATTGTCACTGTATTTCGGATATTATCGCAGATTCTTTGCGCAAACCGTGAGTGTGATTGGCGCGGGCGAGTATCTGGCGCAAGCTCTATACTGTTTTCCATGGGTACTCTTAGCTCCCGACCAAAATTCAATCGTGCCGGTGTGAATCCCGTAGTTCGGTTTTCTGTGGTATGGGTATGTCACGAATGACAATTGATGAGGCGAAAATAACTGGAAAAACTAAACGCCTAATGGGGCGAACTTGTGCCCAAAAATAAAAGCGAACAGAAGATAACAGAGCGTCGCGAGCGTCGAAGTCGGCGTGGCAGCAGAGTCGAACGCTGAGGGGAAACTGACTCCAGCTGGCCACGCGGAGCCGCTTTTGTACACGCGTTGGCTTCTGGAGCATTCGGCGTAGAAGGTTCGGTGCCTAGAACATTCTAACCTCGAATCAGAAAGACGGTTCTCGAATTTACCAAAACGTCATATTACAGCGACAACAAAAATGTGCAGCCGCGGCCAGGAATCGAACCCTGGCTTTTCGCGTGGGAGACAAGCGCGATAACCGTTCGGCCACGCGCGCGCTGCCTCCTCGGCAAGCTGCGCGCGCGGCATTACTCCCCCCTACGGACTATGCACGGCTCCAGCTACCTTTCAGCGTGTCATGGACACCGTACTGGCAGGACTGAATTGGCAGAGCTGTCTCGTCTACCTCGACGACGTCGTAGTGTTTTCCGGCGACTTCGACGAGCACTTGCGACGACTCCGAGCTGTTCTCCAATCCATACGGACCACCGGACTCACCCTCAAGCCGTCAAAGTGTCGGTTCGCCTATGACGAACTGAAGTTCCTAGGTCACGTGGTTAGTAACGAAGGCGTTCGCCCAGACCAAGAGAATACTCGCGCCGTCGCAGCATTTCCAGCACCGAGAGACAAGAAGGCCGTGCGAAGATTCCTTGGACTATGTGCCTACTATCGACGCTTCGTCCGGGATTTCGCAAGGATTTCCGCACCGCTCACAAATCTCACGAAGGACGACGAGAAGTTCGAATGGGCCAAGGAGCAGCAGCAGGCATTCGACGAGCTGAAGCGACGACTGCAGACTCCTCCTGTTCTTGGACATTTCGACCAGGATGCGGAAACCGAGATTCACACGGACGCAAGTAACGCATGACTTGGCGCGGTACTGGTTCAAGTACAAGAAGGAACCGAGCGAGTCATCGCTTACGCAAGTCGGACACTGTTCAAGGCGGAGAGAAATTACTCCACGACTGAGAAAGAATGCCTTGCGGTCGTCTGGGCAATCACGAAGTTTCGTCCGTACTTGTACGGGAGCCCGTTCCGTGTAGTCACGGACCACCACTCGCTCTGCTGGCTTGCGAACCTCAAGGACCCGTCAGGACGCCTCGCTCGGTGGAGTCTCCGACTACAAGAGTTCGACATGACTGTGGTCTACAAGTCGGGCCGCAAGCACAGCGACGCCGACTGCCTGTCCAGAGCCCCCGTCGAAACACCTTCCGGCAGCAGCGACGACGATGACGACGAGTGCTTCCTAGGCGCGGTGAACACCGACGACATGGCACGACGTCAAAGAAACGACCCTGAGTTACGCGCGCTAATCGAGCACCTCGAAGGACGAGGGGGTACTATACCCCGTGTTTTCTTGAGAGCCCTGCCGACCTTCGTCCTCCGACAAGGTGTACTTTACAAGGAGAACTTCGGAGGCAACAGCTCGCCATGGCTGCTGGTAATCCCTACCGACCTTAGAGCCCCGTATCGACGACACGTTAGACCGGCTACGCCACTCTCGATACTTTTCATCGATGGACCTGAAGAGCGGCTACTGGCTAATGCCGCGCGCGCAGCTTGCCAAGTAGGCAGCGCGCGCGTGGCCGAACGGTTTTCGCGCTTGTCTCCCACGCGAAAAGCCAGGGTTCGATTCCTGGCCGCGGCTGCACATTTTTGTTGTCGCTGTAATGTGACGTTCTGGTAAATTCGAGAACCGTCTTTTTTCGTCACCGCGTTCAGCTGCCGGTAGTCCACGCAGAACCTAAGCGTTCCGTCCTTCTTCCTAACCAGTACGACTGGAGAGGCCCATGGACTGCTCGAAGGTTGGATTATGTCGTCGTTCAGCATCTCTCGAACTTGTTTCTGGATTACCTCCCTTTCTTTTACGGAGACTCTGTACGGCGATCGATGCACAGGGCGCGCGTCCTCCTCGGTAATGATGCGGTGCTTCGCAACGGCGGTTTGGCGTACCTTCAATGATGTCGCAAAGCAGTCGGTGTATTCGGCGAGGAGGTTAATCAGCTGTTGTCGTTTCGGGCCCGGAAGCTTAGGGTCAATGTCGAGCTGCGCTGGCGACGTACTGCCTTGTTGAGGTGGCGATGATTCGTCAGTAATGACCGTGATTTGGACGGAGTTGTGGAGTTCCTCGACGTGGCCAATGGCTGCGCCTTTTGTTAGGTGTTGCGTTTCATTTCGGAAGTTCGTCACGAGGACCAAAGTGCGGCCGTCCTGAAATTCAGCTACTCCTCTTGCGACGCCTATTCCTCTTCCTAAAAGCAATTGAAGGTTGCCTTCCAGGACAACCTCGCCGCAGGTAGCTGTATCGGCCATGACGGGTACGACAACACTTGATGGCGGCGGCAGGTTCACGTGGGCGGCGGCGACTCGGACGGCGGCTGACGCTGTTTGGGGTTTCTCTGAAGGCGGAACGGGCTTCCGCAGCGTCAATCTGTTCTCACCCAGGTCGATGACGGCGCCGTATTCGCACAGAAAGTCCATGCCGAGAATGACATCTCTGGAACAGTCTTGTAGAACGACGAACTTCACAGGGCACGTTTCGCCGTGAATTTCGACGCGGGCAGTGCAACTTCCGACAGGCGTGATAAGGTGTCCTCCAGCGGTCCGAATTTGTGGTCCTCCCCAAGGCGTCGTAACTTTTCGCAGGCGGGGAGAGAGCCTCCCACTCATGACTGAGTAGTCTGCTCCGGTGTCCACGAGTGCCGATGCATCGTAGCCGTCGACAACAACGTTTAGATTGTTGGACACCGTTGCAGGGGCGTCGTTGCGATGCGGGACGTCAGGCGAGTGGGAGCGCTCCGGCGTTCTTGGAGGCTCTTTGCTTCGGTCGTCTTCGGCAACTTCACCTCCGGGAGTTGCCGCGCTTAGTTTTCCCGGCGGGAAGTGGGAGACAGGCTGTCACGGCGCGACCGATGGAATGGCGATGCGGAACGTCGGGGGGATGGAGACCTTGAACTTCGTGGTGCTGTCGGCGCTGGTGACGGAGGGCGACGGAGGTATTCCTCGATGTCACGCGGGCGTTCGCCGTGTCTTGGGCGAGGGTCGTTCGGCGCAAAACCTCGGAGGCCCATTTGTCGGTACGGGCACCTCCGGTAGACGTGATCGGCCTCACCACAGTGATAACATAGTGGTCGTCGATCGGCCGTGCGCCACACATCCGTCTTCCTAGGGGCTGGTTGTTCGGTGCGGACGAGCTGGGGCTGCCCATCCCGACGTTGGAAAGTCTGCGGCGTGGGTGGGTCACGTCGAGGCGGCGTCCAATACTGCCGGGACGCTGGGGCCGGTCTGCGAGCTACTGCGGCGTAAGTCAGAGTCGGCTCCTCGGGTGCTCAAGTCCAGACGGCTAGCTGCGACGGTTGGGGCAGTAGGCGCGCCGGCGAGTCGGTGGTAGTGGCTTGCTCGGGACGCCAGTGCACGCTCGATGTTAGTGGCTTCAGCCACAAAGCCGTCGACGGTTGTCGGAGGATTGCGGACAAGGCCCCCGAACATTTCAGCCTTCACGCCACGCATGAGGACGCGAAGCTTCTTCTCCTCGGCTGCCTCCGGATCGGCTCGGGCACATAGGCGCATGACATCCTCAACGAAGCTGGTCACGCTTTCGTTGGGGCCCTGCACCCTTGTTTGGAGAAGGTCCTCCGCTCGCTGCCGACGATGGAATGCCGCGCGCGCAGCTTGCCAAGTAGGCAGCGCGCGCGTGGCCGAACGGTTATCGCGCTTGTCTCCCACGCGAAAAGCCAGGGTTCGATTCCTGGCCGCGGCTGCACATTTTTGTTGTCGCTGTAATGTGACGTTCTCGTAAATTCGAGAACCGTCTTTCTGATTCGAGGTTAGAATATTCTAGGCACCGAACCTTCTACGCCGAATGCTCCAGAAGCCAACGCGTGTACAAAAGCGGCTCCGCGTGGCTAGCTGGAGTCAGTTTCGCCTCAGCGTTCGACTCTGCTGCCACGCCGACTTCGACGCTCGCGACGCTCTGTTTTCTTCTGTTCGCTTTTATTTTTGGGCACAAGTTCGCCCCATTAAACGTTTAGTTTTTCCAGTTATTTTCGCCTCATCAATTGTCATTCGTGACATTTTGGTGGAGGTGCGGGGTACCGCATGCCCGTGCAGCGTTCCCCTCCAAGAGCCCGCAGTGCAAGTCCGATTCCAAGCCCGGTGAGAAGACAACAAAAATGTGCAGCCGCGGCCAGGAATCGAACCCTGGCTTTTCGCGTGGAAGACAAGCGCGATAACCGTTCGGTAACGCGCGCGCTGCCTACTTGGCAAGCTGCGCGCTCGGCAATATTGGGTTCGTTGTCGTGATTGGGCTAGTTCGATATTACCCCGGGCCATTGTCACTGTATTTCGGATATTATCGCAGATTTTTTGCGCAAACCGTGAGTGTGATTGGCGCGGGCGAGTATCTGGCGCAAGCTCTATACTGTTTTCCATGGGTACTCTTAGCTCCCGACCAAAATTCAATCGTGCCGGTGTGAATCCCGTAGTTCGGTTTTCTGTGGTATGGGTAGCAAAGGCCATCTCTGGGATATACGAGTCCCAGTCGCGGTGTTCGTTAGTGTACAAAATTAGCATTGCCCGGAGGTTGCGATTTACTCTTTCAGTGATATTGGCCTGGGGGTGATAAGGGGAAGTACAATTATGTTGGATACCGAGAATCTCACAACAATTTTCAAATACAGTGCTGGTGTGGTAGGTGGCCTGGTCTGTTAAAAGGACAACAGGATACCCAAACCGGGAAAATGTTTCTCGAAGTTTGTCCCATATCTTCTTGGACGTAAGTTGACGCAGGGGATGAAGGTCGACCCACTTGGAGAAGTGGTCGGTGACCACAAGGAGGTAACTGTTGCCTTGTGGGCTGCGTGGAAATGGGCCCATGATATCACACGCGAAAATTTCCCAAGGACGATGACTCTGAACCGACTGCATGAAACCCAGGGGCTTCCCGCCTCGGGGTTTTGCAGTCTCTCATTGAGGACATATGCGGGCATAACGCAAGACATCGCGGTTCATTCGAGGCCGCGTTGCAATGCGGCAGAGCTTTTGGTAGTTTTTTTGCCATCACTGTGACCTGCCAGGACACTGTCATGAAAGTAACTTATAAAAGTATGTCGTAATATTTTCGGCACGACTACGCGGAATGGCGACGTGGTAGGGTCACCCTCATCTGCTTGAGGTGTGTATCGAAGTAAAAGGCCATCGCTACTCTGAACGTAGCTGTCTGTGGGTGCATCAGTCATGTCCTGTCCCCTGGAACTGGGTTGATTTAACCGCGTAGATATCTGCTGGCACAGATCGTCTGCTCGCTGGGCTTTGAGCAACTGTTCCCGGGTCACGACTACTCCCCAGGAAAGTTCTTTGTTAGTAACAGCGACCAACTCTGTCGCTTCTTCCTTTTCCTGGGGTGGAACGGGGGCGCGAGACAAGGCGTCCGCCGCAATGTTGGATTTGCCAGGCCGGTACTCAATGGAGAAATTTGTATTCCTCTAAGGTGAGAGCCTATCGAGCTAGACGTCCTGCTGGGTTTTTAAGATTTTTGAGCCAGGTCAACGCTTGGTGGTCCGTCTGAATTGTAAAGGTGGCTCCGTCAAGGTACATATCGAACTTCTTTAGGGCAAATATTATTGCTAGGCACTCCTTTTCGGTGACGGTATAGTTACGCTCCGCTGCCGACAGTGTGTGGTTCGCAAATGCAACGGGTCGTAAGGCCCCATTATGTTCCTGCAGAAGCACTACTCCTAGTCCGTACTCGCTGGCGTCGGTTTGTAGCACAAATGTGGCATTGAGATCGGGACGTCTGAGGGACGCTGTATCGGCAATGGCGACTGCCAGCGTTCTAATGCTTCCTCGAGAGCTGCAGTCCAATTCCATGGGACATCCCGGCGCAGCAGCTCATGAAGAGGTCGGGCCAAATCGGCACAGTTCGATATAAATTGGCGGTAGAATCCCACCATGCCGAGATATCGCTGTAGACTCTTTTTGTCCTGAGGAGTGGGAAATTCTATCATTGCTTTCAACTTCTCCTCCTGTGGATGGAGGAATCCATGCTCCACCACGAATCCAAGAAGCGCTACCCTACTTGAAGCCAGCTGTATCTTCTTTGGGTTAATCGTCAGTCCTGCATCATTCATTCGCTGCAGAACAACCTGCAAATGGTTAATGTGGTCGTCCATGGTCTTTGAAAGCACCATTACGTCGTTCATGTAAGCCATTGCACAGTTAAATTTAGTATCCCCCAAGACGGTGTCCATGAGCCTCTGGAAGCTTGCGGGAGAATTAGACAGGCCAAAAGGAAGTCGATCGAATTCAAATAGGCCCCTCTGGCAAATGAAGGCCGTTTTAGGAGTGTCAGCCATGGCGACAGAAATCTGGAAGAACCCTCTACAACAGTCAAGAGTGGTGAAAATGCTTGCCGGTCCCAGTGCATACATTACGGACAAGATCGATGGGAAAGGGTATGCATTCCTTCTCGTTATGGCGTTAAGAGGTCGATAGTCCACGCATAAACGCGCTGTTCCATCCTTTTTGGGCGCTAGGACAATAGGAAAGGCCCACGGACTGTTTGAAGAGCGTATCGTTTTGGTCTCGATCATTTCTTCTAACGCGCGGTCAAGAAGCTCTCTTTTATGAACACTCAAGGGGCGCGCGTTGAATCGAATTGGTCGGGCATCCCCGGTATCGATTTGATGTTCTAGAATATTTGTCTTCCCGGGAATCGCAGTGAACATGTGAGAAAACTGCTTCAGCACTTTCGCAAGACGTTCGCGCTGAATATCTGTCCCAGAGAATGAACTTAAGGCTACACGTATATTTTGTCCAACGTCCGTGATCAGCGAAACGTCTGAATTTTGTTCAGAACGGCGTGCTTCACCTCGTGGGATACGCTTTGGTATTGTCTGAGGTCTCACTGGAAAATTTAAAGGGGTTGAGTTCCAGCCATACCGGTATTCTCCCATTGCGAGGTCTAGGATGATGCCCTCTCTGGTTATAAAATCCCTCCCAAGAGTGATGCCACAAGCGAGACCTGGCAGGTAAGTAAGGTATTGCCGACATTTCCGTCCATCATAGGAGAGTTGCAAGCGAGCTCCCTCGCTAGCGGATATTACTTCGTTCGATGCCACACGCAACTTTTTTTTTGAGGATCGCATAGATATACTACGTTCTTTACACAATTGTTTTACAAAGTCTCCAAAAAGAGATATTGTGGCACCCGTATCTAAAAGGGCTGCAATTTTCTGCCCGGCAATGTAAACTATGATGTAAGGTTCTCTGGCTCCGTTTCTGGTTCGTCGCGTCGCATCAAGAGATGGAACAAACTCGATTGGTGCACAAAAATGAAATGGCCAAAGCAGTTTGGTCCGAATTTGTTTCCATGTCGCTGCCGATGATGGCCCGATAATTCGCCAGACGCTAAACCATGTTTTTAGTGCCGTCATCATCGCGATGAAGCGGGCAACCCATTGACCGGCCCGTCCTATCCGCTCACTACCGGAGCGTGGTTTGGGTTTGACCTGTCGTGGGATGTGGAGACGAGAAAAAGAACACCAGTTCTCGCGGTGTCCAAGCTCCAACCCCCCCGCGTGCCAGCTCGCCCCCCGATCGTGGGTGCTCTTTATTCTCGTCTTTTTCCGTTCCCCACAGTTTATGGCTAAATGCAACTGACGCTCAAAACTGGTAAAGTTACAAGAGGATCATGAAGGCTAATTGTCATAAGAATAAATTGAATTTGCAACTGAAGGTGGAAAACGTTGTGTGAGTGGATTCATTGCTAGCAAAACTAAAGTGTACTCTTAAAACACTCCCTTGAGGGACTCCGTTTTCTGGAACAGTGAACTCAGATAGGACTGAACCGATACGAACTTAAAAGTCCTGTCCTTCAGATATTCCTTTATGCATTCGAGTAAACGGCCACTGATGTTACAGGCATTCAGGTTTCGAAGAATATCATATCTACACGCTGTATCATATGCCCTTTCTAAATAGAAAATGCAACCCGGAGCTGTCTGTTTACAAATGCCTCGTGTATCACAATTTCCACGTGAACCAAGTGGTCAAGGCTAGATCGATCTCGGTGGTATCCACACTGGTTTTTATCAAAAACTTTCTGGCTTTCTCACATTTATACGAGTCGCCTGTTTATAAGCCTTTTAGACGTTTTCCGGAGGCAACCTGTCAGTGCAGTTGGGCGATAGCGTGATGGTTGTGAGGGGTCTTTATTGAGTTTTAGAAGAGGTGTGATATGTGCGTGTTTCCAAGCCTGAGGGAAACATGCTTTTTCCCACAAAATATTGAAAAGTGAAGAAGGTTTTCAAGGGATTCTAAAGAAATGTGGCGAAGCAGAACATAGTGAATGTCACCGAGCCGAGGGGCAGAGAGTTTTGTTACATTTAGGGCCATCTCAAGCTCGCATCGCGTAAATGATTGGTTATAAGATGCTGAATTTTCTCCCGACATCACAGCTTTTGTCGCTCCACACGAGCATTCAACTGTCCAAGGTAACACTGTAGTTGGTCGAACTAGATGAATTATCAGAATATTCCCCGAGTATGTTAACAAAGTATCTCAGTGACGAAGGTGGAGCGTTAAACGTTGCAATATCAAAGTACCTACAATCTCTATTTACTTCCTTATACCAGTTCCACGTCCCTTTGGCAGAAACAAAACTAGTTAGGGAAAAGAGATACTTCATCGACGACTTTCGCTTTGTGTGTTTTCTAGTCCAACGAGCCTTAGCTTTTGGTCGCTTCAACTCAACAAGGTTGCATGAAGTGGGGCACCTGCGAAATCGGCCCCACGCCCTATTTTGGTCTGCCCAGATCGTGGTACACTCCTCGTTACACCAAGGTTTGGATTTTTTCTCTATATTACCAGATGATTATGGAATGGACTGTTGAGCAGTTCTTAGTATCCGCTCAGTAACATGAAGTGTAGCGTTCTCAGGGGACATAGAAGAAAGAAGCGATAACTCTAAATAAAGTGAATATTAAAAAGAGCACAGTCAGCCTTGTGTAACTTCCACCTAAAGACCCGCTCTAAAATATTAGGCAATAGAACGGTACTTTCTAAAACAACTGAATGATGATCACCTCCAAGGGGGTTATGAGCAACCTTCCAGGAGAAGCAAGGAAGTAATGACGGCGAAGCAACAGAAATATCAATGGTTGTGAATGAATGGTGTCGCACTAAAAAAGTTGGCTCTCTACCGTTAAGAAGGCAGAGTCCGCAAAACAAGAAAAGACGTCTAGTCACACAACCACGGTAGTCATGACGGGTGCTACTCCACATGGAATGATAAGCGTTAAAATCATCTAAAATTAAAAACGGTTGAGGAACCTGTCCTACAAGTTCCTCCAACTCTTGAAAATTCAGAGGAACATTTGGTGTCAAGTATAAAGATACAGCTGTTGCAAGGTGGTCCACGAGGAGACGCACCGCAACAGCTTGCAGTTTCCTGCAAAGAAGAACTTGAGAGCAAGTGACTCCACTCTGCACAACCACTGCAACACCAACAAAAAGTGTGGAAGCAGCACGGTCTTTCCGCAAAAAGTGATGATGTCTTAAAATGTTAAAAAGTTAGATCGAAAACGGATTTGTTGCAAAGCAAGATTGATGGAACGAAGCACATTCATGAAATAATTAGCATCATCAATATTTCGTAAAATATTGCGACAGTTCAATTGCATAAAATGTAACTTATTTATCTATTAAAAATGCTTAAATACGTTAATATACAATGACTGAAAAAAAATGAAAGTCGATTCCTACTCTCTGTAACGCTGAATTAGAGCGCAGCTTTTGAATAGGAGGAAGGAATGGTTTCTTTTCATGTCCTCACCCGTCTGCTATTCCTGCCACCGAGCGGCGTCGCCGTCGCCTCACAAGGGTCGTGTGACCTCACCTGGGTCATGTGACGTCACCGGGGTCACGTGACCCCTGTGAGGTCACGTGACGATGACGTCATCAGTTACCTTACCTGTGACGACACGTGTGACGTCATCATGATGACGTAATGGTCGTCGTCGCTGATGATATCATCATCACTGGTGACGTCATAAGTGACATCATCAGTGACGATGACGATGCGAATGACCATGACCTCATCAGTGACGTCATTGCTGACGGCACGCGTCCCACAATGCACCGCGCTGTTACGCCGACGGCGATGGCGACGCCGCGTAAGCCGGAAACGGGCGCCTAAGAGCTGCGCTCTAATATAATAAAATAAGTAAAAACTTGGAGAGCCAACGAAAATCAGGTAGACGATATCGCCAATACGGCAGCTGACTGGGTCATCATTTGGGTGGTAGCGTTTGCTGCTTCTTTTTGGATTTACGGGAGGGCGTCTCCCACTCCATACCATCCTGGTCAGACCCAGGAGTTGACAGATTCTCAAAATATGTTGGTAACTCTCTTTCCTGACAAGTGTCAATTGAAGTAAATACGAAGCTAGTCTGGCCTTTCCCATTGGGGAGGGGGGGGGGGGGTAACGCTACTTACGGCCGGCTGTAAGAGTGGTAAACGAACAGGGCAAGAGGTCACCCAAGCTCGTCTTGTCCCCTCATATCACTGGAGCCGGCTGTAAGAGTGGTAAACGAACAGGGCAAGAGGTCACCCAAGCTCGTCTTGTCCCCTCATATCACTGGAGCTGCATGGGTTGCAAGCTGCTCCTTTGGTAAGGGGGCCCTCTCCAGCGAGCAAGAGTGAGACACTCGCTCCCTCTCCCTAGCTGAGGACCTCGGAGAGGGGGAAGGCACGGCTGCTACCGGCCTGTCCATGGATGGTGGAGCAGCACACGTGCTACCACATGGGGCTGGATGAAGCTGCTGCAGCACCTGTTGGGGAGCTGGGGCCCTGAAGTCGGCCGTCAAGATTGTGGAAGAGACCTGAGTGGCCTTCGACTCTGAGCGTGGTGCCGGGCCCCTGCGCACAACGTCGGCATAACTCCCCTTTGACACGAAGGAGATCCACTTCTTGGTTTCCGAATACGATATGCTTTCCTTCATTTTAATGGTAAGGGGGTCTTTTTCTTCTGTGCCCAACGGATAGGTACAATACTAAGCCGAGTGTGGTAAACCGAAATTAACGCAGTGGGCCACAACCTCTTCACAAATGTCGAAAACATGGCCGTGACTACTACACTTTGCACACATCTCCTTCCCTCGGGTGCTGCGTGCTCCATGACTGAAAGGTTGGCAGCATAAGCACCGCTGGGGGTTAGAGACATAAGGGTGTATGCGGCAGTTCACGTATCCGATCTTGACGGTGTCTGGGAGTGTATGTTTTTGAAAGGTAAGAATAACATGCTTAGAAGAAATTTGTTGCACATTTTTCCAAAACATGAGGCGTTTTACAGCGACAACGCCGGAACTTTTGAGTCCCTCGAGGAGTTGCTCTTTACTTGTATGCAAAGTGTCGTCCTCAGAGAGGACTCCACGAATGGAGTTAGGCGTTTGATGAGCACTCCCCGAGAGCTGCACTTCGACACTGGATATCAGGTTGAGGAGTGCTTCATTGTTTTTGTGTTTAAGTCCACAAGGAGGTCTCCAAAGTACAGTTTTTTTCGCCTTGCAGAAAAAAACCTACAAGGTGCTCTAGTACTTTGGCTACAACGCAAGGTGACTTTTTTTTAACTTACTTCTGTTCACCAAGAGGATGAACAACAAAAACTATGTAAAGGATTTTACCTCTGGGTCTTTGTCAATGGTGTTTTTCTCAAGGCAGCGCCTTTTATGGGCGTGCCCTGAACAGGGTTTGAAAGGATGGCGCGCAATAAGAGGACAAAGAGTGTTCAAAAATCCTCGGTGCATCGCGGAACACCAAGCCCGCTAACGTTAAGTGGTTAGGTAACTCACCTTAACAAAAGTGGCTTCGCTGGAGACGTTTCTCTAACAGTGCTGCCGGAAATATATACCCAAACGTAGAGCAAGACAGACGTCCATCGCCACCGAGGTTAGGCCTCACCGACAAAGGGGAGTAAAAAAAGAGGTAAGAGAAATAAGGGATAAGAAAACGAAACAGGAACGGTAAAAGTGAATGATCGGAGGGGATAGTAGAAGAAAAGGGGACTAGACTAAATCATCCTGAAAAGGCCTTACCAGACTCCAGTCTGCGAGATGCGCGGGCCGAAGTGGTGTATTGCCTAACGCGGGGGGCCCCGAAGGGTCCAAACCTACGCCGGGCTCGACTCAACAACCAGGTTGCACTTTTCCCCGGACACGGGAAAGCCACGCACAGCGAGACGTTGGCGGGCAAACCCGCATGGCTTGGGGTCCGCAGACACGCCACTCTCCAATGGCCTGCTTTCACAGGTGCCCCCCCTCCCTTTGCTGGGGACAGGGCAAAGTGTTCTCAGTTTCCAACACGCCGGTCGCGTAACGTACGAGCGAACAAGGAGGCACTTTTGGTTTTTTTTTTGCTTTTTTTCGTTTAATGTTGTGTGTTTTGATCTAATGTATACCTTGTTCTACGGGTCACTAGTATGTAAAATAATTTCTCTCGTTGCTGATGGCGAGGAGAAACTCTGTCAAGCGACAACAGTCTGCTTTTTTTTCTTCCTCCGCCTTTCCCCTGGAGAGAAAACTAAAGTTAAAGTTGAAGTTGAACACCGTTTCGTCATGGGTGGCACCATGTTCAACACTGTAGCCTCATCTAGTGAGAGTCATGTTCCCCGGCCATGTTGAGTGGTTAGAAACGTTGTCGAATGTGCTCTTCGGCGCGCCGCTTCCACGTTGGGTGTGCAAGTTGGGTGCTCCAAGTCTGGGTATCTGACTGAGGACGCGTCTTTTGTTCTTATCTTCCACGGATGGCGTTTTATTGAGAACGTTTCAAGCCCCTCATTATGGCCTCCGCAAGTGCGGTGGTACCAGAAGTGCTTTCAACGCACGGCACGACCTTTTTTTTAGGTTTTACTTTGCACGTGTTATGTTCTGATCTCTCTTTTTCATAGCAGAAAATAACGCATGCAAGGTAAAAATGGTAAAAATTTCGTGACGACCGTCAAAGGCGTTTTCTACCGCATTTCCTTTTCTTGTGGGCTCTCTGATACTGGAAATAATGACCGGTGCTAAATATCCGACCCATAGGGCACCACAGCTCCTTGAAAGCCACACCTTATTCACATTTAGCGATACACTGCCGAGATTTGGGGTGCGAACAACGCTTCAATTACACCAATGTATTATATCAATCCACGACCAAACATGTCAAGACAAGATTTAAGCCTACAACATCCGGAAGAGCAACAGCTCGTGTGCGAGCCAACCTTCGTTGACTCTGATACCCAGCGAGATAAACTTTCTGGATTAAGTACCTGAGGAAAGAAAGAAAAAAAAATTACATTCAGGATTACGAGAGTGCCTGAGGTGAAAAAAGAAGGGGACATATTCTACGAGCCACCCAGCAAGCGCACGAAAACTTGACTTCATGTTTTCCTTTCTTTTCTTTCTTCCTTATGTTATAAAATAAACCAGTTGTTTGTCAGCGCTTGTCTTGTGTTCTCTTTGTCCTCTTGTTCTCGTCCCAGCCGCGCTGTTTTTTTCTACATGAACACTTTTCAACTCGCTCAGTTATCTAACCAATTGGGCTGTTCTTTTACTTTTATTTTGTACTTTATAATAAATATAATTCTGGAAAATAATTAAAACCTTTCTAAAACGGTAATTTTGGAACGTTATGAAAACAGAATGCTGAAAGGAGTCTTTAACCAGCACTGAACTATCGAACTATAAAAAGTACAGGGTGCCAAAAAAATTATTTTTTTTTTTACCGCAAAAATAAACTAGTCATCGCCGAACGCTCATTCTCCGCCCAAAAGTAGCGCTAGAGGTCACAACCAGATGTCAAAGTCTCAGCCCGATCCAATACCTTAATCAAAAGTTATAAGTCATTTTCTGAACATTTCAATTGGAAAATGATGGCCGACGGAGTTTTCAAATACATGGGGCTCTATGGCACTTGAAACCGAAAACGGACATAAATGGCTTCCATTTTCCCATCGAAATTTTCAAAAAAATACTTATACTTTTGAATAAGGTATCAAATCGGGTTGAACCGTTGGCATTTGGTTGTAACCTCTTGCGCTACCTTTGGGCAGAGAATGAGAGTTCGGCGAGGCCTAGCTTATTTTTGCGGTAAAAAAAAAACCCTGTAATATTTTTTTTGACACCCTGTATAATGATATTTCTGGACCCAGAAGCAACCTCGCAGAATGTTTCCACCTTGGAATATAAAAACATCCAGTAACTTTCATCTTTATTTTTTTCTAAATATTCCCGACATTCCAGCGTTACGTTTTAAAACAGAAAGCCGACCTTGCAGCACTGGCCTTAAGGCGCAAGCTTTCTTGCTTATGCCTTTTTCATCGCATTTACAATTCACCATCTCTCAGCCAAGGTACCCCAACACAGTCGCATGTCATTACACCTCGTCTTAATCTCTCGTGCAAGAATGACCAATTCACCTTCCGTACTTCTTTTTTGCAATCCTTCTTTCCCAAAAGAGTAGTGGGGTGGAATGATCCTACAGTGCGCAACTTGACCGAGACTAACCCTGATAATTTTCGTTCTCTTATCGACAGCCTCTTAGGTGTTGTATGACCTACGAGTTTTTGTATGTTTTCACTTCTGTGCAAGATTTTTTTTTTTGCTTGATTTACGATTTTTTGTATGTTTTCACTGCTGCGGAAGTTTTTAGTTGATTATTTTTGTGTGTTTCATTATTGATGACTTATCTACCCCCCCTTACGTAATGCCCTTCCCAGAATGACCTTTAAGGTATTTCAATGAATAAGTAAATAAAAGTAAACTATTAAATAAAAACAATGTTATGTAAAGAATACAAACACAATACGTCATCACAACATTCCACACTGCAGCAATTTCACAGTTGTATATACTTTAGTTCAAGACTTATATAGCAGAGAGGGGTATGATATGCAGTAATCCAGGTATTGGGCAATACAATTAAAGTTTGGAAGATAAAAATGCATGAATCACTTTGGTAACATTTTACGACATATCTAAGCCCGTTTTGTTGACTTGCTTTGTTTAAAAAAAGCGACCAAAGAATATCGTTCACTTAAAAGATGGCAAGTGTTTTTTTTTGCAATAGACACTGCGATATTTACGACCCCATCAAGAAACACTGCAAACCCCATTAGGCACAAAGACTGCGACTGCATTCGAGTTCTTGCCGAACACTGGCTGAGCATTCGTTCTCGATACGAGCTCCCCCAAATTCACATCGAACTGACGCAGCCCTCGTTTCCAATGCATGCCAGGAGTGCGCGCCCAAACATTGGCGTACTCCGACGATTGGCGCTACCGCTTCTTGATTGCGCACACTTTAATAGAAGGTATATTCAAGGTTCTCTGACACGGTGTCGTTAGATGTAATACGAATTACTTAAGCGTAGTGCAATGTTCACTTGTGTCGTATCACTATTAGAATGACATTTCACTCTTGTCGTAGACAACACTGGATCAAACCGCTGCTACCATAGCATGATAGGAAAACGGATTAAACAACAGTCAACACCTTCCCCAATTATAGCGATCAAAAAGCACAAGATGCCATTTTTGAACACCTTGTATTTTTTAAAGACGCCGTGTTCTTTGTTTCCAGAAGCTCAGAAGCAAGCCCGGAGTAGATAACAGCAAAATGATCTGGTTCGTAGGAATAAAAATTTTCACGACAAATATCGATAATCCTGGAGCTTTCAAAATATTCTACAACCAATTGCCGAAGTAAGTAACGATTCCGCTGGAATCATGGAGGTATGCATTCTATATTTTCACAAATGACAAGTGCCTGAAAAAAACATTGATTTATTATGACGGACCCATGCCCAAACAGCGATACAATTAGCGATGTAGAGGGCGTTAATATCGGCGCAAAACAAGAATCGAGTACATGCGAAAAGCTGTGAATGCAGCGCGTTACACAAAGTTGAAAACTCGTTCTTTATTCACGAAAGTCGTAAACCAGAACACACACTAACTGCTGAGGATACACTGGACCTTCCCAGACAAGCAACCGTAAGGTGAAGACTAGGTTACGTGGAATCAAACACCGGTTCTTCCGCTATAGTGTCACGTGTGCTGACAACTCGGCAAAGCACTCGAACACACACAGGTACACTGTCGAACCTCTGCCATGTACTAAACCCCTTTGGCGGAAACGCGTTACAAGTAACGGTGTTGCCGGTAACGCGTATTCCTCGTAACGTAGTAACGTAGTGGCTAATTATAGAACATGTAGCAAATAACATAATTACGTTATTTAGCACAAACTGCAGATAACGTTATGACGTATGGCATTATTACGTTACTTTTTTAAAGTGTCGGATAGCGCAGCTGCGTTACTCTTTATGGCTTCTTCTTGAGAATTAATAAAATATAAATATTTTCATTTGTTTTGCTGTTATACGAGCGTTTTTTGTCAGTTTTTAGGTGAAACCGTAAAATATATGTATAGCTTAATTACGTAAAAACCAAAGTTCTAAATGAGCGTAATGTTTCTTGTGTTATAGCACCAATACATACCTGTGACACCTAGTAGTGAATTGTTATATTTCGATACAATGTGGTAAAACCTCAAGGATATCAATCCAATTCAACAAACCACCTTGGCCAGGATTGAAAATAGTAAAAAAAAAAAATATGGAAGAACTTGGTGAAAATAAAACAAAAAAAAATCAATGTACTGCAAAAGTATGAATTCTCAAATCTAATTTAAGTATTCTTCTATGCAAGTATGTGGACTTAGAGAGCCTTAGTCAAAATATAACTTTATTATGGTTGAATTAAAAGAAACTGTTCTGGTGAAAAGTAGGACACTCGAACAAATGGTAACAAACAAAATCACAATAGACAACCTGAAACTTCCAGCTGTAGCGGTAGAAAGAATTCACAAACTAGGCAAATGTTCGCAGGGGAGGTGCAGCCAGGTTATTCTGAATCTTTCCAACTTTCAAAACAAGATGACCAATGATTATAATACAATTAAAGGAAAAGGTGCAAACGAGCTGGACAAGAATGACGAAAATAATCCCCTCTTCAAAATTGCCACAAGCACAAGGATAAACAATTTTGCGAACGAGTATAAAAACAAAAAAAAAATTTTAGACATGTCCAAAAGAAGCTAATGGAAAGAACGATACCAAAAAAGGCATCTGAAAATAAGGTCACCTGCTCTTTTATAAAGTTAAAAGTAATAATTTTGGTACATTGGGGACGAGATCAATAGTGATATTATACCACTCCTTCGTATGAAGTCACGGAAATGACGAGGCCCGAGAACTTCAAAGAAGGAGGCAATCCTGAAAGTTATAAACGTAAACGTGCGACGCTTGTTCAATAGTTGGAAAACGTGGAGGCGATGTTCATGACTCGTGATCCGGATGTTCTATTTATAACGGAAACGTGGCTCTCTGCGAATATTCAAAATGACGAAATAGATATGCCAAACTATATAACAGCGGGGAAAGATAGCTAATCCCAAAAAAGGTGCATGGCAATCCTCTACAAAAAGTGTGCGAAAGGTAACAGAGATGCCAGAGGTGATGGGCTCAGAATCACTTTCGCATAAACTTATACTAAATAATAGATAGTTTGATATTGGTGGCGTTCAAAGTCACCCAAACAAATATGAAGTTTTACTCTCTTTATTCGTATATGGCATTGAGCATTCAGCCACATACTAAAATAATCATGGCAGGCGATTTCAAATGACCTGGAATTTCTAGGTAAGACATAAGGCTCAACGTACTGTGCCTCCACGGCAATAATCCAATGTGCGACATCTGCTTTAGTTTCCAACTAACACAGACTGTTTCCGATTTCACACATTCCCAGAGTTCGTCGCAGAGTGTACTACATTTAATATTATTCAGTGGCCCCCTTCTGGCGGAGATCGGTATGGACATTCGGGATGGCATATCCGACCACAATATGGTAGTGGTGTTCTAGAAATTAGGCTCTGCGCCAAAAGACAACTTTAAAAAACTCACATTGCCGACTATAATCGGGCAAATGATGTGGCCATCCTTAATTACCTGGATTATCATTTCACGCTTTTTGTGAACTAACACATCGGGTGAATATTAGAAGAACTGACCCCTAGACGTCTTTCAAACACATGTTTTCCAATTGTTTGAGCAAAAATATCGACACAAAAAAAAGCAAAACGTAACCCATGAATGACGCGAGAAATCATTGCCACCAAACGGAAAATGAGTAGGCTTCAAAAATAAACATTAGGATATTGTCACGAATGACAAGTGATGAGGCGGCGAATGACTGAGTAAACTGAACGTTTAATGGGGCGAACTTGTGCCAAAAAATAAAAATAGAAAGAAAGATAACAACAAAGCGTCGCGGGCGTCGAAGGCGGCGAAGCAGCAGGATAAAGAACGCTGACCCGAAAACTGACTCCGGAAGCCATGTGGAGTCCCTTATGTACCCTCGTGGGTTTCTGGATCATTCGGCGTAGAACTTTCGGTGCGCAGAACTTTCGGAACTCGATCCGACGAGAATGTTCTCGAACTTACGGGAAGGCCAAGTTGAAAGTATAAATAAAAGGAAAGTCCCCTGGCTGGAATCGAACCTACACCTTTCGCGCGACAGTCCAGCACGGTAAGCACTCGGCCACGCACGCTCTTGCTCGCCAACGCGCGTGGCAATATGAGCAACTAAAAGACAACAAATGAACAACCCAACCACATGGTTTAATTTTCAAATAAAAATGAAAGCCGTTTAAAACTCCCTGTAACGCTGAATTAGAGCAAAGCCATTGAGAAGGACCAGAAAAGGGTACTGAGGGGGAGGTAGACTCAAATACAGTTCAGACTTCCGGGTGAAACAAGGACACGGCAGGCTCTTTAAATCGACCGGAAAATTCGGTTTCTTAACCTATCGCGCTACGACTATGTGCAGCGTTGCCCACAGATGGTGCATTTTTTTTTTTGTAAAATTTGCAAAGAACGAACTTACCTGAGGAAAAAGTAAAGAAAGAAAAAGGCTTAGCTCCTATGGAAACGCAGCGACGTCACCGATCTTCAAACAACACGGCGCCGTTTCGCACGGAAGACAAGAGATGACGCAAGCGGTCGCGACGCCAACTGCCGCCAACGAACGAGCAGACGCCGAGAGCCGGCGTATTTAGCAGACAACGAACTGCAGCTGCTTGTTGTTACCGCGCCTGTTTTTGTTTCTGCGACTGTCGCCGCCTGCGGAACGCGCGCCGCTTTTGAGTCGAGAAGATTGTCTGCTAAAGACGCTGGCTCTCGGCGCCGAATACTCGTTCGTTGGGCTGGTGGCGTTCGTTGCGCCATCTCTTGTGTCCCGTGCGAAACAGCGCCGTGCTCTTTGAAGACCGGTGGCGTCGCTGCGTTTCCATAGGAGCTAAGCCTTTTTCTTTCTTTACTTTTTTCTCAGGTAAGTTCGCTCTTTGCAAATTTTACAAAAAAAAATGCACCATCTGTGGGCAACGCTGCACAAAGTCGTAGCGCGATAGGTTAAGAAACCGAGTTTTCCGGTCGATTTAAAGAGCCTGCCGTCTCCTTGTTTCACCCGGTAATACAGGAAACTCAACCGAAAATGCATAGTATTTGCGGGAGACACAGAATTGGTGCCATCTCTTGGCGAGGAGTGGTCAACTCGGTGCCGAAAATCGAAATGATATCAGTCATGTGCTTCACTGTCTTCCCCCTTTACACTATCGTTAAACAAATACATGGCTACCGATTAAAGTCGAGACACACCTTGTAATGACACTTTTGTATTAATTGATGTTTTCCAGAAAGTTCATATGTAAATCAGTAAACTTTGTATTCATATGGACCCTGCATAGTTGAATGCCTGTTTCAGGCTATAAGTCAGTGTTTATAGTTGTTTGACTATTCATATGTTAGGAAAACTTAGAGTCGTTATAATTAGCAAAAATTTAACTATATTAGGATATTAATATTCTTAAAGGATAAATTGGCTTCAAGTGGCTTAAATTGGGTTTTGGGAACTATTCATGACCAGATCAGTTTCACTTGGCTATCAATAACTATTAGCGACTATTATTCACCCTTCTCAGGCATTGGTGTTTCAGGGGTGGGATTAGCTTAGAGTGCATATTATTGGCTATTGGAATATGTTCTTGGTCAGGTTGGCTTGAAATTGCTATGCATGACTCTCAGTCGCAAATAAAGACATTTTATGCAATTGGGATGTTCATAGATTCGATTTACTTCACTTGGCTAATATTGGCTAGAGGTAACTATGTACTGACCTGGTTGGCTTGATTTGACAAAAAATGGCTATATTTGTGCTTATTGGTCGAATATTTTGCTATGAATGAAAATGGATTCATGTGGGTATTGGTGACAGTAGCATCTCGTCTTAACGAAATTGCCATAAATCGCTTCAGACTGAAGATTAGTGACTATTAGTGACATAGAATAATGACGTTTTGAATATAAATGGATTGAGGTGGCTGCTATTGGATATGGGCAGTTCTTGGCCGAAGGACCTTGAAAGGGCTAACATGTTTATCAGCGAGTATTGTTGGCAATTTATGCTATTAGAGTGTGTATGAATTTGACTGACTTCAACTGGCTAATATTGGCTATATGCAGCTATTCTCGACTTTGTTGGTTTTAATTGGCTATTATTGACTATAAGCATTTATTCTTGACGTGTTTGGCTTGAAATGACTACAAATGCTGATAAGTGACTAATATCGATTATGATTACCTCCTTCGGTGCCTACAAACATGAATGACTTCATGTGGTTCTTTTTTGCTATTGGCATCTACTTTTCGCCAGATTGACTTCAAATGGCCATCAATGGCTATTCGTGAATATAGTTAAAAATTCCGTGCTATTTGGTATTTATCGACTAAAATTACCCCAAACGGCTATTATAGGTTTTAAGCATCTATTTTTATTTGATTGGCTTGAAATGGCTACACGTGTCTATCAGCGACTATCATTTACAATTTATGCCATTGGAGCAGTATAGATTTGAATAAATTCAGCTGGATATTATTGGCTTTAAGCATCTATTTTTTTACTTTGTTGGCATTAATTGGCAATTAATTACTATAAGTATTTATTCTTGACCTAGTTGGCTTGAAATTGCTACAAATGATGATATGTGAATAATATTGATAATTATTAGCTGCTTCGGCGTCTTAAAAACATGAATGGCTTCATGCGGCTCTTTTTGGCTATCGGCATCTCTTTTTCACCAGATTGGCTCCAAATGGTACCAATGGCTATTCTTAAATATAGTTGAGAATTCTCTGCTATTTTTGTATTTATGAATGAAAATGGCTCCAAATGGCTGATATTCGCTATAAGCATTTGTTTTTTATTAGATTGGCTTGAAATGGCTGTACATGACTTATAAAGGTCCAAAGTACGTAACAATATTAAATTGCGTTTCTATTTTATCGCCTTCCTCTTCTTTGTTCCCCTTTCAGCTTCCTCTTTGCTCTCGTCTTTGCCTTGGGAAATTACATAAGCCGGGCCTTTTGTCCTCAACCCTTTTGGAATGATGTGGAACCATGTTAATAGGAGCAGTGATTTCGGTGGTGTCATCTAGTCCCAGGTATTACAGAGTCTTGAGAATTCATTGTTGCCGGCATGTTTTGGTGACCATGTAAGGCCCAGGAAATGTGGTTTTGGACCTTGTCATCCTTTTCGGACTAAAATCATGTCGCCTGGCTGAATTTCTGGTCCTGCACTTTGGTGTCGTTTGTCGTTATTATTTTTTTATTGCTGACCGATATTTTTCTTCTTGCCGGAGGAGTCGTTTCTGTTCGTGCAATTTAATTGTGTTGGTTAAGCCCAGGAGGTGATCTGCAGCTAGCCATGGGCTCTCTCCGCACGCGGCAAAGTGTAGGATACATCCCAGTCCAGCTGTATGGGAATTGTTGTGGAGCACAACGGCTGCTTCAGGAGCGCACTTCCATCGACCCGTGAAGTTGGGATACATTGCCATGAATTACTTGGTGTCTCGTATCACCCGCTAAGCTAACAAATTTGCTTATGGGTCACACGTAGCAGTATATCGGAGTTTGAGTCCCCCTTCTTGCGCCCATCTCTGCAACTTTTTTCTGCGAAAAGCCGGTCCATTGTCTGAGAGAGTGACCCTTGTATTCCGAAATGCTTCTCGTTCCATGAGCGAAATGACAGAGTTGGTGTCTTCTTTGCCTGCCTAGGCAGCCACTACTCGCGTGCAGTCATCAATGGCGATGAGGAACGCTTGTGTTTTCTTAATCCCCTCTCCCTTCTTTTTGATTTTTGCAAAGTCAAGATGAATGATGTCAAGGGGGAAGTTAGAGTATTGGGGCGTGACCATTTCATCTCCTGGAGGTCGGTATTCAGTCTTATTCATTTGGTACGTGTGGCAAGTACGCACATTATTAGAGACGTCGCACTTTACATTCTCCCATGTGAAACTTCGCTTCAGTTTCCAATAGGTTCCCCAAAATCCTTCATGTCCTCCTGATCCCGGACTGTCAAGATAAAACTGTAGGATTGTAAGACCACTGGACTCTGGCATATGTACCTTTCCATCTAGCACTTCCTGGTTCTTGGAACACGTGTATGAGTAGTATCCAGCTACTCTTAACTGGCGGTTGGGAGGTTCTCTAAGCTGTCTTTGGTAGAAGACGGGTCCTGAGCCATTGTGTCAAGCGTCTGTACAGAGTTCTAAAGACAGTTCAAAGTCAGGTAGCACAAGGACCGGGTTAGAAGAAATTACCTTGACCAGGTAGTCGTGCGCCCTTTCGCACTCATCTGACCAGATAAATCAAGTATTCTTCTGTGTCAAAGTACTTAGGCATCTCGTCTTCGTTTCATAATCTTTTATGAAGTCTCGAAAATGTTCAGCGAGCCAGAGAAAAACACGGAGTGAGTGCAAGTTATAAAGTTTTGACAGCCTGGATATTTTGTTCACTGATGCCACCTTCGCGCTTTTCGTTTGTCCGTCAAAAACTCAGCCAAGAAACTCTACTGTTTTTTAAAGCATTCGCTTTTCTTCCCGTTGATCTTCAACATGGCTGTGCTCAGTGCTTCGAGAACCAGGGACAGGTGGTCGACGTGCTGTTCTCTTCGTCGGGAATAACTGATAATGTCGTCGACTTGGACGTTTCAGAAATCACCCAAGAATTTCGTGAGCACTTCATTCATCATCTTCTGAAACCAGGCTCCTGAGTTCTTCTATCGAAATGGTAGCCGATAATACTCGTAGACATCAAATGGCGTCATGACGGTAGTAAAGCTCATAGTTTCGTCTTCTAGGGGGACTTGCCAATACCCTTTGCAGAGGTCAATCGGGGAAGACCATGAGCATCTTCCCGTCTCGTTGATGATGTCATCCACGTGTGGCATAGGAAACGGGAAGTGCTCGGTCTGGCAATTGGCGGTAACCTGTGCGTAAACGAAACGTGCCATCTTCTTTAGGAACAAAGGTGATTAGAGATGCGAATGTTGACGTCGATGGCCTTATGATTCCGGCGTCTAGCATTCCTTGCACCTCCCTTTTTATCCACATCTTTTCTTCGTGCGACATACTGTAAGGTTTTCTTCGTACTACGGAATCATCTCGTAGCTCAAAGAAAACCTTAATGACTGAGGTTGCTGGCGGTTAAGATCCGAAACATACCAGGTCCGGATACAGTGTAGGTACGTCATCTCAAATCTTCACAGTATGGAGCTCTTTCAGTGCTTCCATAGGCTTGATGCCTACGTCCTGGTCCAGTGTCATTTCCGTCCTTCCAAAAAATGTTCGTCCTAGAACACTTCATATCAGGTCGCGAGAAAATGAAAATGAACTCGACCTTCTCTACGACGTGTGGTTGAACTGTAAGCTTTGTTTCCTGGAAGTCCACTTCCAGTGTCACCCAGTTCTCCATCAGCTTAATGGTGTTGTCAAAGCTGTGAACGTCTATGGGCTTTCCAGCTCGTATTTTCTTTTCGTCCACGATCTTATTATTAACAAGACTGATAGATGCTCCAGTGTCAACTAAGGCATCGACCTGTCTACCACTGGAGATAACAGGGGTGTAGAGAATGTACCTAATAAGATAGACAGTCGCATTCTTTGGCATCGGGTGGGACTGTACACTTTTTTATTCTTTTTTTGGTTGCTCGTCAGCAGTGCTCTCTGCGATGTGGTTGAGTGAATTGTGTCCCGACTTATTCATCCAAGGTTTATTACTTGCATGATAGGCCGGGAGCTGGTTCCCACTACGAACGTCGGAAGTCGTACTTTTGGGGTTGATCACTGATCGTCGTTGCCCATAAGCTGTTGGGAAGCCCACACATACGTCTTTTAGTGAGTGCAGGAGGTCTTCAGTGGTCTTTGGAGACTTTGCTTGTACTTGAATTTGTACGTGTTTGTTCATTCCATGAATGACCAGTGGGACGATGGATGTTTCTATGGCAATGCAAGGTCAGCGAGCTGGAGAAGTCGTCCCTTCTCATAGCAGTAGTCCAGCAAGCTGCCTCCCCGATGTTTGTGGAAGATTGCCTTGTCCCAGCGTTTAACAGCATTCACCTCGAATGAAGTAGTGATACACGGCTTCCAACGTTCCCAGGATTCGCTTATGTACTCACGAACGCGGAGTTCATACCACTTTTTGGCATTCCCTGTAAAGAATAGCCTCACATTTTTTTATTTGTTTCGTGTCTTCTATCCAACGATTTTTTCTCGCAGGCGTACTCGTAGAAGTCTAACCAAGTTGACGCAGCTGAAGTTTCCCCATTGAACATAACTTGCTTCACCGTTTCCTCCCGTCTTCAGTCGAAAACTCTCATAGTCTCAGTCATTGACGTCATAAACTGCCTTTGCTGTTCAAGGTATCATACCTGCATTTGCAGTTGCCGAACAATAACTAAGGAGAGGTCAACAAGGTAGAGGGGCTTAGAGCGATAAACGGGGGTTCCGGTCTGCACTCGAAAGTTTTCTCCATTAGGCCGCTGCCATTGTAATCAAATTTTACTACTCGTCCCGTGAGCAAACCAAATACGTGACGTCACAGGAAAGATGGCAGCGCCCAGCAGCGGCTGGCCCCAGCTGAGCCGGAGCTTGTCGGACGCTTTGTTCGTTGTTGTTCTTCTCGGCGAGTTGATCTCAGACGCGGAAGCCGTCATATGAAGCCGGTCGAAAGCGACTTCAGAGTTCAGCGTGGTTTCTGACGTAGGTATAACGCAAAAATATGGAGGAACGGTGTGCATTTCGCTGGTGATTGACGGGGATATGACCCCGAAAGAGACAATCGGCCGTGCGTTGATCGGACCTCAGATTGATTTGGATACCGCTAGGATAAAGCTTAAGGTGACGTTACTGTGGTCTCGTTGACCATCGGAAACTTCTAGGTCTGCAGTGAAGCGTGTGCAATATATTTGGATACACAGTTTAGCGACGAAAATTGCGTGAGTCGTGCTTGGCAGTGTGCAATCGGGGTGCCGCTTCGTTCAAATGTCCGAAGGCTCACCTTGGTTGTGTGGCGCACCGGAGAGCTGCCTTGAAGCTGGTAGTTCCCGTGCCGTGCTAAATGATGCTGCGCTGCTTCCCAAATTGTCCCGGAATAGACGTGCACTTCCTTGGAGCACAGGTGTGCGTCGCACCGAAGAGCTGCCTTCAAGCTGGTAATTTTTGCGCCGTGCTTTAGGTGATGCTGTGCTGCTTCCCAAATTGTCCTGGCGTAGACGTGCACTTTCACGGAGCACAGGTGTTGCAGTTGGTATTGATTCAGCTAGTCTGCCGCACATTTCGTCGTCAAAAGGTTTCATCAGCACTCGTTACGCGAATTGCAAGCTGTATGGACATTTCATCGCGCGTGTTACCTGCCCAATCCAGCCCTTCACGCCGCTTTGCGACGACAGTCTGCAGCGGCTCATTACCAGAAGAGTGTCCCCACATTCATTTCAGTTTGGTTCGTCCACGGCAATCGACAAACCCGCAAGGAGTTGATTTATTCGGACAGAATTCCACTAAAGCAATGCAGCTGCTTAGTGGCCAGGATACTCTCTTCTGACAGTTTATTATATTGTGAGTGAAGCTTATTCCAGTCCTATCTTCTATCAATAATTACTATTCTGGAAAGTTCCAGGCCATGCTCAGCTGCCATCGCACGTTCTGGTAGATGTGCTGGGTACTTTACCCATTGCCCTTTACTCTGTGTGCACCCTTGCGGCTCCTCAGCTGAGTTACCCTATAGCGGGACACGGGTGGCGGACTATCCCCCATATTAGAACCCCGGCGAGCCGTGAACCAAGTACTATCCCGAGCCCTGCAGAAAACCCGCAAAAACGAGCAAGTACCACAAGGACGAACCTTAAAAATATACCACGAAGAACCTGAAATTCGAGCCAGTGGCTGCTACCAGCAAGATCCACCAAAATTCAGCCTTTTGCCAGAAGAACCAAACCTGACTAACCTAACAATGACAAACCCGTAGCAGCAAACCGCGTCCGCTCCCACCGTTGCTTGCATGCCCATCGCATCTCACACTTCGACGGCCTTTAACGCAAGGTGTATGAAGACGTCGAGGGCTGGATTGAACAATATGACCGTGTCGCCCGCCACAGTGGGTGGACAGAAAACCAGCTCCTGCAAAATCTATACTTCTTAGAGGAAGGAACTGCCAGGCACTGGTTTCTAAACGATGAATCCTCCTTAATGTCGTGGGAAGTTTGCAAGATCGAGCTGAAGTGCACGTTTATCAGCCAACATGAATGAGAGAGAGACAAATTCCTGATTCTGTCCAGGAAACGGCCCCAACGAGAGCGTCACCGCCTTCATGGAGGATGTTTTGCGCCTGATCGAGCACACACGCCAACCCTGATGCTACAGAAGACAAGAAGCAAAGAATCCCATGTCTCTCATGAGAGGGACAGCACCTTCGGCAGCCTTGTCCGCAACCCCATGACAACAGTCAAAGGGTTCATATTGTCACGAATGACAAGTGATGGAGCTGCGAGTTACTGAGCAAACTGAACGTTTAATGGGGCGAACTTGTGCCCAAAAATAAAAGGAAAAAGAAAGATAACAGTAGAGCGTCGCTGGCGTCGAAGGCGGCGAAGCAGCGGGATCAAACGCTGAGGCGAAACTGACTGCGGCTCGCCACGCGGAGCCTCTTATGTACACGCGGAGGGTTCTGGAAGATTCGGCGTAGAAGGTTCGGCGTGTAGAACTTTCTAAACTCGAACAAGCAACATGGTTCTCGAATTTACCAGAACATTACATTAGATGCCAACAAAAAGGTGTCCCCGCGGCCAGGAATCGAACCCTGGCTTTTCGCGTGGGAGGCAGACGCTATAACCGTTAGGCCACGCGCGCGCTGCCTACTTGGCAAGCTGCGCGCGCGGTAATATCACCGAGGCTTTTAACATTGAATGTACACTGCAGGCCCGAGCCCCGTCACTATCAACAACTCCCCCAGCGTCTCAACACTCGAGTCGTCCAGCTGCAACTTTCAGCTTGACGAGTTTCCTCCTCCCCAGAAATTATACAATGTAGAAAACAAAAGGCAGACAGTACAGCACATTGCGCAGAAACACTCTGTATAAATCATACCAACAAGCTAGAGATTGGCTATAAGCATTTTACAACAATAACACTTCGATAATCATAACTTCATACTCGTGTTAGAAAAAAACAACTACAAATCTCTTTTTGATGTAGATTTTAGTTGTATGTCGCAATTTTTACAGAAATTGACCAATTCTGGGAGTTTGCGTGGCATCATTTGCTCCCCATAACTTCTTTTCACGAATAAATGTTCCATATGTCAAGGCTACGTGTGGGATATGTGATTGTTCTTTTACATAAATATGCTAACTGAGTAAAACGATTCGTGTTTTTTTGCTTCCTGTTTATAGGCCATACTTAAATGAAATGCATACATGTTATGAATGTTCATTATGCCATGATTTTGAAAAAGCGGTGCAGAAGTGTGATCATACGGAACGTTATCTATATTTCTTAGCATTTTCTTCTGCAGTAAGTAACCCTTCTGCAAATTTTAGAGGGTCGTGTTTCCCCATACTAGATGACAGTAATTTATACGCGAATAAAATAATGTCTTATGTACGAGAAGTTTAACTCTAGAAGGTAAACTTTGGCGATGAATATATGTTAAACCTATGATACTCGATAATTTTGATACGACGTAATTTGTATGCTCTTCCCAAGTCCTGCGTTCCGTGAAGACTACGCCGAGGGTTTTGAAAGCTCTGACTACTTCTATTTTTGAATCAAACAAAATAATATCTTCATAAACGCGTATGTTTCTGTTTTTTGGGCGAAATCGGACGGCTTTAGTTTTACTTGTATTTATTTTAAGCGCGTTACTCAGAGTCAATCTCTGCAGTTTTACAAGGGTGGCATTTGCTCGGAAAATTTGTTCAGAGGGACATTTTTCGGAAAACAACAATGTAGTATCATCTGCAAAAATAACAAATTTTGCGACGTTATCCATGTTTACTACATCGTTCAAGTATATGTTAAATAAAAACGGTCCCAGTATACTCCCTTGCGGTACACCTGATAAAATTGATTTTATATCGGAGGAGTGACCATCCAGTTGTACAAATTGCTTTCGACTACCTAAATACGATGTTAAGAGCGCTAACGCGTTTCCGCGAAAACCATAAATTTCCAGCTTTTTTAATAGCAAGTCATGATTCGAATAATGGAAGGCTTTCGTAAAATCTACAAAAATTGCAAGTGATAATGCTTTGTTTTCGAAACAATTTAAGATGAATTCTTTCTGTTCTAAATGGGCGAGTTCTGTTGACCAATGTTTCCTGAAACCGAATTGCACGTCATTCAATATAGAATGCTTATCGCAGAAATTAGACATTCTAGAGGAAATAATCTTCTGGCGACAATTTCGCCTTATGAGACACGAAGGTGTTGAGCTCCTAGCTGCAAGATTGCTGGGGTAGATGAACTGGTCCCTCACCGTCTACTTGGTAGCTATCCACGATGAGCCGCCCTTCTTTCCCATGGGTCAAACATATTTGAATCCACATTGTGAACAAATCCTGTCGACTGTGCCCAGTATAAAGGTCCGAAGTACGTAACAGGATTAAATGGCGTTATTATTTTATCGCCTTCCTCTTCTTTGTTCCCCTTTTTAGCTTACTCATTGTTCTCGTCTTTGCCTTAGAACATTACATGACTATCATTGACAAATATTTACAATTTATGCAATTGAAGCGTGTATACATTTGAATGATTTCAACTGGATAATATTGGCTTTAGGCATCAATTCTTTACAT
Organism: Ixodes persulcatus; assembly: GCA_013358835.2. Classification (NCBI taxonomy): domain Eukaryota; kingdom Metazoa; phylum Arthropoda; class Arachnida; order Ixodida; family Ixodidae; genus Ixodes; species Ixodes persulcatus. The sequence continues at coordinate 18,042 of JABSTQ010000120.1, read as the reverse complement.
TGTTGGCTTTAATTGGCCTTTATTGGCAATAAGCATCTATTCTTGACCTGGTTGGCTTGAAAATGCTACAAATGGTGATAAGTGACTTGTATTGATAAATATTACTCATTGCGATGTATAAAAACATGAATGGCTTCATGTGGCTCTTTTTGCCTATTGACATCTATTTTTCGCCAGATTGGCTTCAAATTGCTACGAATAGCTATTCGTGAATATAGTTCACAATTCAGTGCTATTTCGGTGTTTATGAATGAAACTGACTTCAAATGGCTATTATTGGCTATAAACATCTATTTCCTTAGATTGGCTTAAAATGGCTGTACACGGATTTAAGCAACTATTATCTACAATTTATGCAATTGGAGCGTATATAGATTTTGTGACTTCAACTGGTTATTGGCTACAGCACCTATACTTGACATGGTTGGCTTGAATTGGCTGTTATTGGCTATAGGCATCTGTTCTTCACCTGGTTGGCTTGAATTGGCTAAAAGTGGCTATAAGTGAATAGTATTTATAATTTATCTTTTGAACATTATCGTCTATTTTTACCAGACCTGTCATCAACCGGCCATGAATGGCTTTTTGCGAACAGAGTTGACAATTCTGTGGTATTTCAGTGTTTATAGATGAAAATGACTTCAGGTGGCTTTTATTGGCTATAAGCATCCATTTTTAATTTGATTGGCTTAAAATGGTTATAAAGGGCTAGATAAGAACTAGTAATGATAATTATGAGCTGTTTTTATGTTTACGAACTGGAAATATTTACGGGTGCTATTGTTGGCTAGTAGCATATAGCAGGCAATATGTCAAGTGTCGCCACCAATAAAGACGACGACACAGCTCATTGGCACAAGCGTGACAGCACGTGAATTAAACAGAATGTTTTCGTCTCAGCTCGGAGTTAGTCACACCACTTCTTTCATACTGAACAAAGAACGCGCTCCATTAAATATATTTTGGCGTGAAGTGGCTACCAATAGCTACTAGTGAGTTTAATGGACAATTTTGCACTATTTCTGTGCTTATGAATGAGTATGGCTTTAAAAGGCTTAAACAATGTTGAATCTTTGCATCTATTCTTAATGAAGACGCCTGACATTGCTTCAAACTGGCGATTAGGGACTAACAGTAACAATAATATGCTATGTGAATCTTTTTTTAAAAATAAAATAATTTAATCGTCTAATATTGAACTTTGGATGCTGCCTCTTGCCAGATCCGCTTGAAATGACCATATGTGTATTATTGTGATTAATATTAACTTTCTGCAGATGGTTTGCTGACAGACTTGATTGACTTCAACTGGGTATGATTGGCCATTATCATCTATTCCTGACCAAGCTGTCTTGAATTGGTTAGAAAGGACCCTTGGTGATTATTAGCCGCAACGTTATGCTATTTCATAGTTATGCAGAGAATGGCTTCAAATGGCGATTCTCGACTTCAGCATCTATTATGAACAAAATAAGGCTAAAATGTTTCAGAATGAATATTAGTGGCAATCATTGACAATACTGGATACCAATACCTACCAATAGCCATTGCTAGCCATTTGAAACTAATATCATAAAAATATGGTGCTAATAGCCAACAATAGCCGCTGGAAGCCGCTCCCAATTATAAACAAATAAATAACATATATTTATCAGTATTAATCACTAATAGCCATCTGCAGTCATTTCGTAGATATCTAATTTAAATATAGAGGCACCTTGCCAATAATAGCTGCTTGAGGCAACTGTAGCACATATTTAATTATACCTACCAGTAGCCCTTTGAAGCCAATCTGAGTAAAAGAGGCTAATGGCCAATAATACCCCATTGAAAACATTCTATTTTGTAAATACAGAAATAGCTTATAATGATCGATACTCTCAATTATGTTCAATAATTGAGAGTATCGATTATACTCACTAATAGCCATTGGTAGCCATTTAAAGCCAATTTGGTCAGAAAAAGATGCTAATAGCCAACAAGAGCTACTTAAATTCATTCCAGTTACTAAACTCAGAAATCACCCATAACTCTCAACACAGGTCAATAATAGCCATTTGCAGCCATTTCTATCAAATGTATCTAAAATTTGATGCATAAGACAATAATAGCCGCTTATAAAGCCATACTCATATTTAAGCACTGAAATAGCACGTAATTGATTTATTATCTCATCAATATTCATCAGAATTCATATGTCGTCAGTCTGGTGAAAATGAATACAAATAGCCAACATTATTCATTTGAAGTCATTCCATTTCATAAATATAAAAAAATAGTTCAATCAATAGTTAACTGTCTCAAGCCATTTGTAGCCATTTGAAGCCGATCGAATGAAAAAGAGGTGCTTATAGCAAAAAATAGCCACTTGAAGCCATTCTCATTCATAAACACTCAAACAGCAGAAAATCGCTGTTATACTGACTAATAGCCATTGGTACCATTTATTTATTTATTTCAAATACCCTAAGGGCCCGAGTGCATTGCAGAGGGGAGTGGGGTACCAGGAGACATCAAAAACAAACAAACAACAATCATAAGAATGAAAAAAAAAACATAATAATGTAATGGTAAAAGTTAACACTGTTAAGGCATTGTTTAAAAGCGATGGAATCTGATATGGATGCCACAGACGCTGGAAGGTGGTTCCAGAAGACCGTCGTCTGTGGTATATATAAATTATAAAAAAGTTGTAGTGGTAAATTGAGGAATGCCCATCTTCTGTGGATGATCGAGACCTGATGATATGTAGAAGGGGGGTGTTAGTAACTTGTCACGTAGCAGAGGATTATTGTGATGCATTTTGTGGAACAGACACAAACTGTTAAGATTTCGACGTAATGCAAGGTTAGGTAGGTTCAAACATATTTTCATTGATGTTACACTGGCAGTGCGATGATAATTAGTAAGGATGAAAGGAACAGATTGGTTTTGAATTGCTTAAAGAGCCGACATCAATAGGTTAGTGCCAGGGTTCCAAATTGAAGAGGCATATTCCAGCTTAGAGCGCACGAGCGTTTCGTTAAGAAGCAGCTTGAGAGATAAGGGAACTGATGAGAAGTTTCATTTAATGAATCCTAACGAGCGGTTAACATTATTCGTTATATACTGAATATGAGTTTCCCAAGATAAGCTAGAGGATATATAAACGCCCAAATATTTGTAAGAAGACACTTGTTGTGGATAAAAATGATAAAGGTAGTAGCATGAGACATTAGCAGTCATTCGGGAAACCCTCATTACTTTACATTTATTAGTGTTAAGCTTCATATTCCACTTGTTACACCATTCAGATGCACGGTAAAGATCAGATTGAAGACAATACACATTATGACAATTAGTCACTTCACGATATAAAACACAGTCATCGGCGAAGAAACTAATTGAAGATGTAACACAGGAGGGTAAGTCTTTGATAACTATCAGAAAAAGAAAAGGGCCCAATACAGATCATTGTGCGACTCCGGGTGTTACAGGTAATAAAGGGGAGGAAGAGTCGTTTACAAAAACAATTTGGGAGCGATTAGTTAAGAAAACACGAATCGAGGAAAGTAATTAAGGATCAATGTTAAGCGCACTAACCCAGGTAGCACGCCAGAGTAATGCCCAACTTGGGCAAAGGTCTGGCAAACATAAGGGCCCAACTTTAGCGCAGTTAGGTTTTTGCACCGTGGCAATCATCAGTGCCAAAATACGGTGCCTGACTATAGCCTTAGTTGGGCGATCCTAGGGCATGCCAAAGTTTGGCTCTTCTCTGGTGCGCCAGCGGAGCGCCAAAGTTGGTGCCATACTTGAGCCATAACTGCCAAAGCCACGCCGAATTTGGGTATTTCGGACATGCCAAGTTTGGCCTTTTTCTTGTCCGCCACAGTTCTGCGAAGTAAGTGCCAGACTTGAACCATAACTGCCAGAGCAACGCCTAATTTGGGCATTTGGGCCACACCAAGTTTGGCTTTTTTCTGGTCCGCCACAGTTGTGCCGTGACAGACCTGAGCCATAACTGCCAAAGCAACGCCTAATTTGAGTATTTCGGACATGCCAAGTTTGGCCTTTCTCTCGTCCGCCACAGTTCTTCCAAAGTAAGTGCCAGACTTGAACCCTAACTGCCAAAGCAACGCCTAATTCGGGTATTTCGGCCACGCCGAGTTTCGCTTTTCTCTGCTCCGCCACAGTTGTGCCAAATTAAGCGCCAGACTTGAGCCATAACTGTCAAAGCAATGCCTAATTTGGGTATTTCGGACATGCCAGGTTTAGCTTTTCTCTGGTCCGACACAGTTCTGCTAAAGAAAGTCCAGACTTGAGCCCTAACTGCCAAAGGAACGCCTAGTTCGGGTATTTCGGCCATGCCGAGTTTGGCTTTTCTCTGGTTTGCCAAAATTGTGCCAAAGTAATTGCCAGACTTGAGCCATAACTGCCGCAGTAAATCTTAATTTGGCGATTCGGGGCATGCCGAAGTTTGGCTCTTCTCTGGCTACCCACTGAAGTGCCAAATAAGTGCCAAAAGAGGAAAGAAAGCCGAGAGGCCTGCCCGAGTTTGGAAAATCTCTAGTGTGTCACAGAAGTGCTCTTTCACGCGTCCCAGAAGGGAATTAAATTAAATAATCGTTGGGAACACGATGGTCAGATGTCATCACCTCCGTTCCCAAGCAACACGACAATTCTTTGCATTATCGTGCCAGTACCGGCCGAAAGTCGGTTCCAATACCGCTCAAATGTCCAGTTTTGTACCACCGTTTTATATCCGGCAGGTATTGCCGTACAGCCGTTTTTCACCGGCCTAGCGTTCGCGCAATATTGTGCGAATACTCTACGATGCGTCTGCTTCACATTGGCCGAACGTCGTGCAAGTATGTGTACGTTGCATATCATTTGCTGCCTATCCAATCACTAATACGGACAAGCAAAATTTTGTCGATCACTCTCAGAAGTTTATTAAACCACTATCAGTACACATAGTGTATTCTCAACATATATACACAGATCACACTTCTCTGTAAAACAAAAAGCAAATTATAAAATAAAACCCAACACTGTCCTCATGCCAAACAAACCTCATCACACAAAAAACCGCGGAGATTGAGAGGAAAGCAGGACTACTATCAGAAGCATGCTTGCAGTGTACTTACTAATAAAAGAGCGATATAATGCAATCTTTGATAGATGCATAACCCAACTTAGGCACCCCAGAAACACACTGGAGAAAGAAGAATTTGCACATTCAACTGACGTCTCGTCGTCGGCGAAGAGCAGTTTTTGCCCAAGCGTATCCAACAAACATATCACAAGAATTCCACAAACTCCGGCGAAAAAAAATGGCTATTACCAAAAAATTGGCATGGACGTATTCCGGCCGTTTACGACGAAAACACACGGTCTCGTCTGCAACGCACGAAAGCAACAGAACACTGAAGAGCGCTTTTCAAAAACCGGACCTATGTGGCCCGCCTATTTACAACTAGGCAAACGGCGAACACAACGGCCCCAGAGATCCCATCAGCGTGACAAAGCGAGTCACGCGAAAAAATTTTCGTCCGAACGTTTTTGTCCCACGCGTCCTAGACAGGGAGGTCACTCGTTTCGGTCCACCCTTTTGATTTGCTTAAAGCGGCTGTCGCGCTCGCTGACAACCACACGAAGACTCAAAAGCAGGTGGGGAGGATTTGAAAAAGGCGAGGTCGAATGGACATCAACAACGCAGCTAAGCTCCCTCAGCATTCTCGACGCTTTAGAGTAAAAACAAAAAAAAAACGAAGACAACTTATAAAAAAAAAAAAAAAAACTGCTGTACAGCCAAAGCTACAGGGGAGAGAGCGTATTCCGACCTGTTCAACAATAGGGAAATATGGACGGGGGAATCCCAGCCCTTCTCTGGAATGAAATTGAATGGAATGAAAGGAAAGGCCGCTTCTGCCGGTGACCTGGTCGCCTTGGCTAGACTTTCAGCGTTCGGCTTCCATTGCGGGCCTCGGAAAGATAATCTCCTTTCTTTAGAGCGAAATGGAAGGGGTGCTTACGTTTTCCACGCTTGTTGCCACCCGATAGACCTCAATTATTTCTCTCCCGACTCGCTCGCAGTGGCTGCCATGGCTGTCGTGCCGGCGAAATTAGGATCGCAGTCTAGATATTTTCTTCCGTGAATGACAATCGGGTGCTGAGAATCCGAAGCAGCTCTTTCGGTTTCCATTTGATGTTCTCTGGGTCGGTCGTTGAAGCATCGCCCCGTTTGCCCAATGTACCTGGCCCCGCAGGACAGGGGGATCGCGTACACTTCCTCCCCTTCCTCTCCTTTCCCGAAGATTTCCCTTTCCCGTAGTCCCACGGAGCGGGCGGGCTTTGAGCTTGAAGCCGAAAATAAATGTTGTTGAAGTTGAAAGATTGTCCTGTATGTATCGTCCCGCACGTGTCTCCACTTTCTAAATGTTTAAAAAGTACCAACACGTCAACAGTCGAACTCCAAGGCAGTAAGCCTAGTTCTGGCACTTGTTTGGCAAATTTGGCCCGCAGCTGCCAGATGACAGCCGAACTATCGGGAAGCGAAGCCTAACTTTGGCACTTCTTTGGCGACTTTGGCCCGTAGCTGCCAGAAGACATGCGAACTATTGAGAAACGAAGCCTAACTTTGGCACTTGTTTGGCGACTTTGGCCCTTAGCTGCCAGATAAGAGCCGAACTATCGGGAAGCGAAGCCTAACTTTGGCTCTTGTTTGGCGACTTGGGCCCAAAGATGCAGATGTCAACCGAACTATAAGGTAGTAAGCCTAACTCTGGAACATCTGTGGCGATTTTGGCCCGAAGGTGCCAGATGACGGCCGAACTATCAAAAATTGTTGCCGAACTTTGGCATTAGTTCGGCGATTTTGGACCAGAAATGCCAAATATCTGCCGAACTACAGGGCAGTAAGCCTAACTCTGGCATTTGTTAGGCGAATTAGGCCCAAAGATGCCAGATGATAGCGGAACTACCAGGCAGTGATGCCTAAGTTTGGCACTTGTTTGGCAAATTAGGGCCAAAATACCCAGACTGTTACCAAGGGAGGTCTGGTTTGCCTCTACTTTGGCTGCTTTGGGCTTTTCAATGCCCTAAACTCCCAGACGCAAGCCAAGTTTTGGCCCAGAACTCGGTGCTACTTGGGAAACTTAGAAAGTAGTAGTTTATGCGATACTTTATCAATTGCTTTGGCGAAGTCCAAGAATATGGAATCACCACGTGAACTGCGATCAAGAATATGGTGAACGTCATGACTGAACTTTAGTAACTGCGTTTCACACGAAAAGAATTTACGGAAACCGTGTTGTGCGGCTGAAAAAAGGTATTTGATTCCAGGAATTTTAAAAGTTGCGAATAAACGAGAATTTGGCATGAGATACTTGTTAAGGATATAGAACGATAGTTAAGAGGTCATTGTTTATCGCCAGCTTTATGTACCGGTATTATTTTCCCCGCCTTCCAGTCGTCGGGTAAACATCCTTGTTCAAGAGGTTGCTGAAACATTTTAGCACGTATTATCGAAGAATATTCTTTAGTATTTTTCAGAAATTTAGAATTAATAGCTTCTACCCCAGATGAGCAAGATACTTTTAGGTTATCAATTGAAGAAACAATATCATTAACATTAATAAAAATAGGGTTCATTAATAAATAGTTAAGGTGTTGTAATCAACGTAAAGTTGTTGATAGATCGTCTGAAAATAACGCGACAAATTTGGAATTTGAAATAGATGCAAATTCACTAACAAGCACAGGGTCACCAGAAGGAATAAACAAGGCTATAGGGGCGTTTTCTTCGTTAGTAACTACTTTCCAAAACTAATTCAGGTTGTTTGTTAGAAGTGATGGTAGCGTTACCGAAAATAGACAGCTTTGGCATCTTGAATAACAGTTTTGTAAATTTTGTAAGTAATGTGGTAATCATCCAATTTTTCAGGAAGGTTTGTAAATTTCGCTACTCGAAATTTACGCTTTTTTTGTTTAAAAGCTTTTTAATGCGGCGTTATACGAGAGAGAGTCTGGGAACATCGAGATGTTACGTAATGGTATATATACATTTGTAAGATATGACACCTGGTTTTTAAAAAAAAATCCCAATTTTCATGGATAGAGCGATCTGCTAACTGTTGTCAACCTCAACAAGAAAAATGCAAAAAGCACGTATTTTTTAGTATACTTTGATGAGTTTCTAACGGGCACATCAATAGAAAAATGTATTAGGAATGGTCACTGAGATCCTGCCTGTAGCTGATATAAGAGATTAGAGCAGGTAACGTTGTCAGTATAAAATCTAATATATTAGTGGAGGTTGTAGTGACTCTCGTGGGAAGTGTGACCAGCTGAGCGAAACTAAGCTCGCTGCACAAGTCTATAAACTCAAGCGCGTCTAACGATAATGGTTGACGGTGGGTATTAATGTCTGTCCATACTATATTAGGATAGTTAAAATCGGCAAGAAGAATAATTAGGGAAGACGGAAACCGCAGAAGCAAGGAGGTAATGGCATCATGAAGATTCACAACGAAAGAAGAGTTACAAGACGCTGCACGATATCATACGCCCGAAATTGAGCCAATCTGGTCCGACATATATTTTAATAGCCAACAATAGCCACCTGAAGCCATTCCAGTTTATAAACATAAATAGCTCAAACATTTCACGACTCATTATCAATATTTGTAGCCATATCTAGCAAATATATTTATAAACGTGGATGCTGATAGCCAATAATAGCCAGTTGAATCCATATGAAATTACCAACACCGAAATATATAATTGTCAGTTACCACATCAAAAGCCATTGGCAGCCATTTAATGCCACTCTTGTCAAAGAGGCTAATAGAAACAGAAGCTACTTGAAGCCGTTAATATGTGTAAACAAACAAAAAATCGCATACGTTTCAATAATATTCACTTCCAGTCATTTAGAACCATTTCAAATCAATCTCATAAACATTGATGCGTATTGCAAATTATCGTCACTTGGAGCCAATGACATCTAATAAGATATGTAACGGTAGGAATAAAAAAATAAATAAGCTCAAAAAAGGTTAATAAGTATTTAGATTGTACAAAATCGCTATACAAATCCTGACTACTCTATACAGCAGAGCGCATTTCGAAATCAAAATGCCAAGAAATTCAATATCACGAGTACACTGTAATCACGAGCTTATGCTCTCTACGCTCCATCAAAAAAGAAAATATTTCATATACTGTAAACATTTCTATTGAGTCAGACCCATTTGATTCATTTCCCGGGAAAGTGGCGTGTTGTCGACTCCTTACCGCGAGGATCGCTTTCTACTTCCGTCTCCCATTTTACCCCGGACTTTTCTTTAATAGTCTCAACGGTATTTGGTATACCCCTCCTACGTCTTTCGCACCTTCTCATCCTGTATGCTACTCCTCCCTCCGAGCGGCGTCGCCGTCGCCTCACGAGGGTCACGTGACCTCACGGCGGTAACGTGACCCCTGTGAAGTCACGTGACGATGACGATGACGTCACGTGACGATGACAATGACGTCATTGTCATTATGATGACGTCATCAGTTACGTGACCAGTGACGTCGCCTGTTGCGTCATTGTGAAGACGCCATCATTCCTGGAGACGTCATCGTCATCGGTGACGATGACGATGACGATGCTGATGACGATAACGTCATCAGTGACGTTACTGATGACGTCATTGGCATTGTCATCGTCATCGTAACTGATGACGTAATAGGCATTGGCATCGTAAGTGCCATCGTCACTAATGACGTCATCAGTGACGTAACCAGTGACGTCGCGTCCCGTACTGTACCACGCGGTTACGCCGACGGCGACGCCGCTCAAGCCGGAAACGGGCGCGTAAGAGCTGCACTCTAAAAGTGCCAAAGAAACTTTTTACAGTCGGACCCTTGAGTCATTCATTCGAACACTACCAGAAAAAGGTTGGCGTTAGATTGATCCGCGCGTAAAACCAAGCCATGATACAACAACCGAACGATTGCGGCTGAGGCTAACAACTTCAACTACTTACTTTCCCTGTTTACTCAGAATAATATCTTTTTGCCGACTAGTACTGACAGCTCAGCACACTTAATCTTAAAATGCATCACCATACCAGAATCTGACATTGTTTCTCACCTTCTTAAACTTGACCCCAAAAAAGTGCTGGTCCAGATAACATTTTAATGCGTTCTTGTTAACGTACCTGGCATAGTCCTGAAAATAATCATCACTTATATTTAAGGAATCGTTTGAGGAATCTAAAATTCCACCTCACTAAAAACTAAAAGTAATTCCAATTCACAGACCTGGTTATGTAAACAAGGTTGCAAACTAAAGACCCATCCAATTAAGGTCTCACTCTTGCAAATTACTAGAACATATCGTTTGAAAACATATCACTTCAATTGTTGAAAAAAATTCAATTTATAAAAATTAAATTAAGTGAAAATTAATTTTAAGTCCCCATCAACATGGTTTTGGCTCTGGTATGTCCACTGTAACTCGAAAAATTGAAACTGCACGCAGTTTCTTTTGGAAATCAATCTTAGGAGTCAGGTTCATGTCATACATTATTTATTTATGCAAAGCTTTGACAGAGTTTCTCTTGCTAATATGCTTTTCAAATTAACTTAAACTCTATGCGACGGACAAGTTAATAACATGGTTAAGGACTTCGTGACTAATCGAATCCAATCTGTAGAAATGAAAACTAGCTATTCAGCAAATAAACCTGTGTGCTCCGGTGTTCCCAAAGCGCTCAGTAATTTCCCCAATTCTTTTCATAATTTTATTATAAACAAAATAAAATATAGTAACGTAGATAAAACTTTGCCGAAGAACTCACACTTCATTCGAAAAAAACCTTCAGATCATTTAGGGGTCGAAACTGCTATACGCCAAATCTGTTCAAAATGTAAGTGTAGTATACTTGGGAGAAGAGCGAGTTGGTTAAAGTCAAGGATGAAGAAAGAATAAAACAATTAAAACTGGGACGACACGACACATCTTTCATGAAAGATGTGTCGTGTCGTCCCATTTTTAATTGTTTTATTCTTTCTTCATCCTTGATTAAGTGTAGTAATTAAGAAACCAAGTATGAGTCAACCTTTTACTCACTCAGATATCCAACCAGAAGACTATACATACAAGGTCAAAAGAATTGCCTTCCAACCGTTACGCACAGACCGTCCTCGTCGTCTTACACACCAGTCCCGGCTCGCGCGACAAGGCAACAGTACAACGGTGCATCATTTAGTGGCAGCACGATTACAACCAGATGCAGGTCATGCACGATCAGTACAGAAAGGCAGAAGCGCGTTGCGATACGACACCGCGAATATAAGTCATGCGCTGATACAATACTTCCCACCAAGCAAGAACAAAACGTTTCGTACAAAAGCCGATCTATCTTGCGCCTCATACGAGTGCTACGCTTAAGGCCCCTTCACACTCTTGCAACCGAGTACGACCGAGAGAGACCAGACCGGTTTTTAAGCCTCTTGCGATCTCTAAGGACCAGCTCCGCTGTAGCGGAGCTGGTTCTAAGGGTCGTAAGAGGCTTAAAAACCGGTCTTGTCTCTCTCGGTCGTACTCGGTTGCAAGAGTGTGAACGGGCCATTAGGTACTAAAGGTGACGATGCATCAACCAGTCCTGGTGATGAAGCCCTTTGAGTACTTCACGGCGACACTCGCTATGCACCTACATCAACTACAGACAGTGTTCGATGATGTTTGACATAACGCTCGTCTTACGGCATGTCACTGCCATCCCTATTGGAAAATCTTGAAGATGGAAAGAAGTTGGAAAAAGCCTCATACAAGCGTAACCGTAATATGGGACATCCTATACCAGCGAAAAAGCAGCCCCAGTATAGTGGATTAAAGCGGAACGATACAGGTAGGCGGAACCATACAAGCGTGTCGTAATATGGGATATCCTATATCAGCGTAGTGGATCTTGTTGGAACCATGTAGACGGATGGAACCATACAAGCATCACGTAATATGGGACATCCTATGCCACGCCAAAAAGCGATACCACCATGGTGGAGCCATATGGCTCCACCATGCTGGTATCGCCTTTTCACTGTTATACAGGGCGATTTTTTAAGCTTTACATATTTGTTTAGAAAGGCTGTGAAAGCTACAGTAATGCGGTTTGTGCAGGTGAGTTATACGTCCAGGGGTACGTAGTATAGGGGCCTAATCGTAACAATTAGTCGGATCATTAAATAAAATTTTTAGTCACTTTTTAATTAGTGAAAATGAACATATGGTTTGAAATAGAAATTTGCCGAGTCATTGAAAACGACTAAATAAACTCTTTTTAGAAGGATATAATTGAGGGGTACCAGTTTACGCATTCTGTAAAAACGCTTTATATGTATCAGTTTCTAGGTTTCGGTTTCTTATAAGAGCACATCTCTGCACCTACGGTCCTGTTCCCCAGGGGTTTAGTTGCGCAACACACGTGCGCCCTGCTTCCCTCCATTCTACGAGGGAGGCGAGGAGGTGGCTTCGCATTGCAGCCACTGGTCAGCAGTATCGCAGGTGCAAAGTTGCGCTCTGATAAAAAAACAATATCTGGAAATGTGTCCAAATTAAGCCTTTTTTTTAGAATGCCGTAAAATGCTGCTCCCGTCTTGTATATTCATCAAAAGGGTTGATTTATTGTTTTTCGACGATACTTAGCAACTTTGTAATTGGAATTATGGGCTTATTTTCACTAATTAAACATTTTACGAACATAATATACTTAAAGGGAAGCTAGAGTGGTTTTGTATTTGAGGAAAAACATTTAAATCTTCATTTGACCTCCAGAATCTCAAATATCAAAATTATTTGGTAATTTGGTGAACCGAGGCTGCATAGAATAATTTTTAAAGTATCACTGGAGGCACTCTTTCCCGGAGAGCGACATCACAAAAGGAGCTTTCGAAATCTCTGCTCATGCATCTTCAGCGCTAATCAAAGCTATGCATGCACACACTATTTTTAAAAAGGGGAAAAAATACTTTACAACTGGTGCCAGTACGGGAGAGTACACCTAGAAAGCTTGCAATTGGACGAGCGGCCCTCAAGCGACACATGCTTGGCAGCTGAAAAATCCCCTTACGACGCCACTACTGGTCGGTTGCTTGTGTGTTTTCTCACGTTTTGTTATATCTTTGGAGAAAACGAACGTGATATTCAGATTCACGGGATAAAACTACACTAGAATCAACCTCCATCGAGTTTTCTGAAAGAAGTCTTGCACTTCCCTTTAATAAGCCGACTCATCTTTACAATTATAATTACAATACAAAGGACACCCTATAGCATGTCCCCTAATACGATACGACTGTATGGTTTCTTCCCCGCTTGCATCCGTCGGGAGAGACTAGCAGACATCCAGCGTGCATTGGAATGCTGGATGTCAGCGAGTCTCAACATCAGCATTGGTTTGAAACAAGCATGATATTTGCACACGAATAAGCTCTTTTCCGAGGTTCTCCAGGAGCACTAATAGCAGTGGCGAAATGTAGTTAGTTGGTAAATTCAGTAGCAAGTATTTATTTCTAGAAGTATTGCATGCAGCAAAGTTGAACTTTGGTCAAAAGATGATAATTATAAATTCAATACTGAACAAAGGTATCCCTTGAGCTGTGAGGCCAAACTCCCACTCTTGCCACTCAGGAGTTCCTAGCTTGTGCGTGGAGGATCAGCACAACCCAGATTTCTGCTGCGGGTGCACCTGGGATCTAAAAATTGAATAAACATGAGATTAAAAATAAAAGAAGTTTACGATTCTTTGTAATGCAAAATTAGAACGAAGATCTTGAGGAGGAGAATGGGAGGGTATGCCACTCCTTCCCCTCCCCTCCTCCTCGTCTGCTCCCTCCCATTTAGCGGGAAATTTCCATAAATTTAACAGGAAAATTATCTCACTAAATTCAGCAGAGAAATTGATGTCACGTGACCTCAACACCAATCCAGTTTTCCCACTAAATGTAGCGGGGAAAATGACGTCACATGGCTTTGTGTCGCGTTAGCCAGAAACTAATACAGTTTCTCCAATAGATTTAGCTGGAAAATTAATGTCAAATGATATCTACATTAATTCAATTCCCTGCCAAGTTCTGTGGGGCAGTTATGCCGATGGCAACGCCGTGGAGCGAGCACCTAAGACCTGCGCCCTAAAAAACTGAATGCCTCACACGAAATAAAGTGATAATTAGTGATAAGACAAAGAAAAGAGAATCTAAGATACCGCTTTATTATCATTCCTTTTGTCCGCTCTCAAATATTTTGATTTCAAGAAATGTTTACTTCTTTATTCATACCCAAAGAACCCCTCCCAGTTTCAGCATGAATGCAATAAATCAATGCAGACTAGACCTTGTAAACCGTAATGCACATGAAAATGGATGTTTGCCACAAAGTCTTGCATGGGACGGTGGCTCAGATCTCTAAATACATTTGTAATGAGGAACGTTATTGAATAAAACTTAGGCTTTTAATTTGACAGTTTAAATATCCATGAGGAACACTATACATCACTGATTTTTTGTGACATATCAGAAATGGCGCAGCACCGTCATCCTTGCGTACCTAAAAGAGTTTGTATTGTTTTAGCATCGCTGATACTCATACAGCCCTCTTTAACAAACTTTTGTCTATAGAGCTCCTTCTGTGTTCTTAACCCACACGACAGATTCGGTAGCTTGAATTCTCACTCGGCATCAACACTTCTATATATTGATGTAATAGTGAAAGACAAAATGTATGGGCTTGAGTATGGTTCGACAAGCACAAATGTGAAAAAAGGTACCGTCAAAAACTCAAATTTCAAAATAAAAATATTAGGTAGAATGTGGATACAATTATGGTAATAAATACAGTTAGCACATTCAATATGAAGAATATGTGTTAGACGTACATTCAAAAAAACCTGTTGCATCTATATTCATGCAAATTACTTCGGAGAACCAAGCGCTACAGTCTCGAGAGGGAGTTCCGTGAATGATTCTACCGAAAATGAGTGTAGACGGAAAAAGCAGTTTGATCTGCGACAATGAGCGTTACACAAGCAGGTGACATGCCATTGTTACTGTTACGGTGCCGACTGTTTCAAACTGTCAGCCGCGTCATTCGGTGAGTTCCCTCTGTACATTACAGGGTTTGGCTCTCTCGAATGCTTTGCAAGAAAGCTGATGAACTGGAAATATCTATTGTAGTTCTAGGAAAACTATTTCCAGAATCTTATCTCAGCATCGTAAAGAATATAAAAAGTTTCTAGAGACAAGCTTAGTGCAAGAGTTCATTAAAATAGTTTGTTCTGTGAAACCATCTTGCCGTAGTAAATATATAAAGTTCCCCCAGCTAGAGCTAGTCATTTTGGATGATTGTGCCCACGGCACCACATAAAAATTTAATTTGCGACCTACATTATTTAATGGCTCAACCAACTCTGAATAAGTGGAACATTTGACATTAAAGATCGGTCTCACAACGACTACCTGCAAACATCCACATAATAATTTCCATGAACCTTTGTATTTCAAGAAAACATTCGGTGCGAGCTGTTTAAAACACCATAACACTTTTTAACACTAAAAGAAAGCCTGTACTGGGCCACAACTTAAGCAGTTTTCACATTATTATGAAGAGCAATTACACATATGTGAACCTTCAATATAGACCTGCACTGAAATGTTTTCTTAAGTAGAACGTGCTATGCTCTGTTCACTATATAAATCTTTGCAAAGTTGACAATGTGCAAGTTCATGTTTTTTTATATTTCACTTCTCACCACTGCTGGGCACGATAGGTGCATAAGATTGATGACACCAACGTAACATAGTGATTATTTAAAAAAAATTGTTTGGGTATAGCACGAGCGAAGCCATTTGCGGGAAGTTATTTTTGTGACACCGTTGAACTTACATCAGCGGGCTTTAGGTTCACATGTTAATCATATCTGCAGACTCCCTTTTTGTAATTGGAACTCCATCCAACCTAAGATTTGAATATGTTTTTTGCATTTTAGGCTTAGTAGTGGTTTTGCTGTTTCACTCAAGGAACAGGTAAAAAGAATGCTTATTTCAAGTTGCATACCTAACACCTGGTGGCACGAAGACTCCCCTGTCGTGGCGCTAATCAAGTCACAGGCAAGGAGATACTGTGATGCTCTTGTTGCCGAGATTGCCTCCCCCCTTGGTCCTGGCCAGACGACAGAAGATTGAGTCCAAGCTTGTAGCCACTAGGATCTCCAGACCTTGAGGCACCCAGGTAGCTGAAAATATAAACAAATCACAATCAAGTACTTGGCAGAGATACATTACAATGAATGGCATATTCTTTTGTGATCAGCACATAGATCCTTTTATTTCTATATTTTGTACTTGTACTTACAAAAAAAACTGCTCCTTTACTACCACAGCCATAGTCTCCCCGAGGACAAAGCCATGCAGGCCTTGAAATGATGGAATTAAGGTAAATGATTAAACGCAATCGTTTAACCCTCTTTCACCCCAACCTGAAACATTTCTGTCGAATATTCACATTCAATCGTAAAGACCATAACAAATACTACTACATCAATGCACAGCCGTATACTGGGAGAGTTTGGCCAGTGGGCGTGGCGACGAAGGTGCTCGAGAGGCGGAAAGGGAGGAGAGCGCCGAAGGAGCGAGAGAGAAAGAAGGCAGCAAAGAGACGACCGCCATTTTGACGCAATGCTGTCGGCGCGGAGCACTGTTGAGGCTATGCGTTGTCTGCTACAGGCTTATTTCTTTTTCGCCTGACTCAAAGTTTGCGTTCGAACCTGGAAGAACCAATTCATTAGCTTTTAAAGCCAACAAGGAATAACATTATGTCATTTTGTTGCGAGAGCCTGATAATAAAAGTAGAGGACCAAAATTTGTATGCCTATCCCATGCATTCCGTCAGGCGAATGAATGAAAATGGCTGCCCTCTCACTCAGCTGGCATAAGTCAAGAGATCACGCGCGTGCGCTCACGCCTCTTGCTCTGCGCCGCGGGCTGATTGGCTGACTCGGGAGGGGGACATTACGGCGGCGAGATCATAGACTGGCCAAACTCACCCCATATATGGCTCTGCTGGAATGGAAAGATTTTTCTACCCTCATGTTCAACGAGTGTCGACTGGGGATACCAGTTCATACACTAACTGAGAATGAGGGTAGAGTGTACAAGCAAAGGGCAGGTGTCCGGGTGGAAAGATTTTAGTTGGCGCACCAAGAGGCTAACCGATAAAAATGGGTACTACTCTGAGCAAAATGCCAAAAAAGTGCCGATCTCGACTTAGCACTAACAGCAGCACACAGTATCTATTATACTGACTTAAGGGTACTCAAACTAAATATTCTTCCCGGCTTGCATTTTAGAAAAATCTCTGAAGTTACAAGAACTATTAAGACAACTGCTAAAAAAAGCAATGGCAAAATCAGCAACTGAATTTGCCTGCTCTCCAGTAGCACATCTATGGCAGGTAGACCAGCAGAGTGAGCAAGCAGTCTAGAAAAACAGGTTATGTCTTATGTATCTTTTTTTTTCGTGCTGCAAAGCAAGTGCTGAAAGGAGGTTTCACGGCATCCATTTTTCACAACCAAAATTTCTTGCAATTAGTTGAGAACACGTTTGAGCGGTGAGCTTGTCCTTGACACTGGCATAACGTTTTAGTGTTGCCCGTGGAGGACACAAATAAATTTGTAAATAAAAACAAGGAAGACCAAGTTTCATAAAAAAATCTGTCACTTTAGCAAAGAAAAGTTATCTTGACACAAATATGTGGGATACAGTTTTACAGCGTCTATTCGTGTGCTTAACCGATGTTGAGGGAAATCGGGGACAATGAAAAGAAAACGCCCGAGTAGCATTAATGGAAAGACAGAAAGGATGCATACCTACAAAAAAAAATTTATAACGACCACGGGCAGGAAGCTCTGGTGAGACTCTCGGAGTGACTCCCTGCAATGGGCCTGCGCAGACCACAGAACAAGATCGGTCAGAGCTTGCAGTCATAAGGTGCTTAATACAATGAAGTTCCAGAAGCAG